>JAUZNK010040021.1:0-17363 GCA_035046665.1 Euphysa ruthae
CAAATTGAATGTGACGGAGAAGTCCAAAGTGATGCGAATTCAATATCGAAGTTATCTGAAACGAGATGGACTGTTCGAGCAGAATATTTCAAACGAATTCTAGATAATTACGAAGAACTAATGACGTTATGGAAACTTTGTCTTGAAAATGGAAAAATGGCGACCGAACTTAAATCCAGGATTATTGAAGTCAATAAACAAATGGAAAAATTCGATTTTTTCTTTGGATTGAACATTGGATATCGCCTCTACTCGCACACCAACAATTTATCGAAAACTCTACAAGCTAAAAGAATGCGGCATCCACCAGTAAAAGAACTGCCGAATTAGTAGTATCTGTTCTAGAAGGCATGCGAATTGAGGATTCATTCAAGAACCTTTACCAGCTCATCATAAGTAAAGTCAGTAGCCTTGAATTTATTGAGCAACCTGAACTTCCTAGGAAGAGAAAAGCACCCAACTACTCGATCCTGCAGTATGTCGAAGGGTATCAAATAAGGGCACAAGCACACCCTCCGCTCACAGCTGAAGATCGTTACCGTGAGATTTATTTCAATACCTTGGATAACTTAATTTCTTCAATCCGCGAAAAGTTCAACCAATCAAGCTTACAAAAATATGGAGTCATTGCTAACAAAAACAATTGATTTAAAAGATACATCAAATGAAACGTCATATCTTCAATCCAAGTATGCAGAAGATATAAATATCAATCAATTCAATACCGTAGAAGCTGACATACTTCGCACAATGTTTAAGGAATTTAAACCTGACTACTTCGCGAAGTAGAAACTCTTTCTAAGGGTCAATTATAGCTTATTCTAAATGGTGTCAAAATCCTCCATGATCCTTGTGAATCCTGCAACCACCGCAACGGTCCTTTTCAGTGGCTAGAAGAATTAAAACATGGCTACGCACAAACACCATGGCTGCTCGTTTTAATGCACTGTCTATTTTACACGCTCATAAATCCGTTACAGATTCGATTGATTTGATCGAGGTCGCAAATGAATTTACATCGAAATGTGATACCAGAAAACGTACCTTTGGAAAATTTCAGTAAAACGTACTTTCATACATTCACATTAGTGTTTATTACAGTGTTTATATCTTTATACCCGTTCTAGTTATCATTCAAAGTTGAAAAGACATTTGATAATATCAAACATACTGTGTTTTATTTTTAAATCTTTACCTACGAATTTCAAAAAACGTTGCGTTTTCCAGCGATTTATATTGATGATCTATTTTAACACAACGATTTTTATATTGTTGTAACAACTTTTTTACTTTGTCAAACTTGCAATTTTTTTTTATTGCTTTTCAGCAACAATTATACTCGGCAAGTCTGTGGAATCTTTTCTTCCATTACTCCATTGTGCACAATAAATCTACTGTCCCAATTCATTCCAGTTGTACGCAACAAATTTTTGCAGCAGGAGCTCAATTAGAAGTAAAGCAAAAAATTTTCTATAGTAAGGAAGTTTTTTCTCGCCTCCCCATTTCTTTATTAATAATATTTGAAGAATAGAGAATAATTCAATCGACATTATAGATATATCTGTTGTTAGTTACCAAATCAAAATTAATTTCAATACTGTCGACAGAAAATTTATTTCTATTTACAACTTTTTTATAACCATGGGTAGCGTAAGAAAATTTGTTTTCTTCTTTCGGATATAAATATCGCATTTTCATTATTTAACACCAGAAAATAGTATTTTAGCTACTAACCAAATCACTTAAAATATCATATCATATTAAAATCAAATATCTATCAATATATTATATATATAATCTTTACCTAATAAGCCGTCTCAGATTTGAAAGCATAGAAAATTTTGAAAGCAGCCAGCGTATATATGCATAAAAAAAAAAAAATCGAACGCGGATCTATTGCTTGGAAGGCAAAAATGGATAACCTTTACACCACCAAATCTTGGTGTTTATGGCGTGTATAAATTTATTTGTAATGTGTTTAAACAAATAAAAAAAAAAAGATTATTATTTTGAATTTAAATTGTTTTAAAACCAAAAAATTTATGTCTCAATGTTTCTATATAATAAGGGAATATCTTATATATTTCCATCGAATGGTTGTTTGCACAAATATCAAAAACAACAATTTTTAACTTTGACTTGCCAACAAGCTTATATTCTCTCGCAAACCTTTATATATTGATAATAAGAAATCTGAAAATGTTCAATGCTTGGTAGACAATAATTCCTTAAGCACCGGCCGTTAAAGACTTTTTATTGCGATTTTGGCCAATACCACTGATCGTTTGGCCGGTGTTTTAACGGAAGTTGATAAGAACTGCCTAATTAACAGTAATTGAAAACCGGACTTTCAAAAAAAAGAGAAGAAAGTTACTTCAGTAATTAACGTTAGCAGGCGATCTATAAGCAAGAACTTTGAGTATTTCAAAGTTTTTTTTTCATTCTGAAAATTTTTAATTCGATGCAATTTGTATACCAGAAACACAGGAGGATGAAAATCTCCAATTTCAGAAAATTCGTTATTCGATCTACATCGTATGTAGTAACCCAATTAAATCTTGTTAACACAGGCGGTGGTTTTACAATACTTGGATATCATGATATATTGGATTAGTGGTCTAACATTTGAGAACCCTTGTTATAGAAAACCTTAACTAGTCTCAAAATTTAATTTTTAATCTTCAAGTAGGAAGTTGCTGCCAAAAGCATTTTCAAATACCTATAAAAAACAAAAAAAAAAAAAAAAATTATTAATTTTAAGTTTAGTCTCTGGAAAAACTTGTAAAAAATGTAACCGCCAAGCACACATGAATCTTTTTAACTTAACTGGAATAAAACTCCAATTTCTCCATTTTTAAAGTTTTATTAGCCAATTAATGACACTTAAGAAGTTAAAAAAATGACGCTTTTTTTCTACCACTGATCTCTCTCTCAAAACGAGGTTTTCAGAACAGTTTACAGAGTCTACTAACTGTTTTATAATTTCCAGTTCGTGATCCTGCAGTTTATTACTTTGTTTGCGATCGTACTGTATTCTTATGTTTAATGTGGGAGCCAAGGAACCAACCTAAGTAAGCTATATTTCCAGAAGAACACATGTATCTGAAATCAATGTCAAAAGGTTCAGCCAGACCTTTAATTTTACTCCAGGATAAATTTAGTTCACATCAATCAGAAAGGATTTTCTAAACTATTAAAAACCCGTAAAATAAAGTTATATATTTAAAATCTAAAATATTACATCATTTAATACTGATAATTCGATGACACACACAAAAAAATATGACACCCATTTTATGATTGGTATTGAAAATAACGATTCTAACAAAATTTAATAGTGTTTTTAGCTATTTTTTGGAATATAATTGACATTCATAATTACCACTTTATTAAACGTTCAATTTAAATTAATGAGTTTTTATACACATTTAATTAAATAGAGGTCAAACTTTTATTATAGCTATCTTCACTTTTTTTTTTTTAAAACAATGAAAATGGAGATAAATCTGAATATAAATCCTGTTAAAAAATTAAAACAAATTATGTTGAAGAATCATAATATAATTTTATGTAAATATGGAAAACGTCTCGCACCACTCCAAATTTCCAAACCTGGAGTAAATTTTCCAGGAAGAAAAACAGGAACCAGGAAGTTAAATCTTAAATCCCACCGACACTGAGGTGGGGGAAGGATGGTTTCAGCCAATTCAATAAAAGCTTTCCATAAAATTTTGCAAACGTACTATTGACATGAATTCGAAATTTTAACGGGCACTATCGCTTTGGCAAATCTTTGATAAGGTGTGCTTTCCACCACGATTATCAAGAATAATTCTATGAAATTCCAGGATCTTTAAAATCTTTAACTAAATAAGAAGGTGCGACGGCAATCTATATTTACAATAAATGTACATCGTTTTACCATATTTTACAATATAAGATACTACATATTTTAATATGTACAAACTTATCTAACACATGTGTTTATGAAGAAACTAAAAGCCAACAAGAATCATGATTTAAACACAAGCTTCGGTGGTTTATAATTGAAATAAACTTTCAACTAGCTGAATAAAATATCATCTTCATTGCCTATAAACAACGAATCAAAATAAATACCTAAAAGCAAACAGAGCGGACCACATATGATTTCATAATTATCCCAAATATAGAAGGACTCGATTTTTCAGATCTGAACAAACAGTTATTTTGACATACTTTTCGCCTTAATTATTACGGACGGGTCCTTATTCTCTAAATTTAATTTCCACACTAAATGGTAAGCAGTAACCTAATCACCATAGAAAAAGTATTCAAAGTAAATAGAATTCCAACATACATATTTATATACTATAACATTGAAGCAGTTTTCTACTAAAAGTTCCAAAGAGTTTATACAGCCATAATAATGTTTCGCTTATTATATAAGGGATTGGGCGAGTAAATTTCAACACACATATTGATTGGAAACTGTCATCTTATAATAAAACAGCATTCTCTGATTTAAATTAACGTCGTTTTATTTGACATGCGAGCAGATTATGCAAATCAGACAGCTCAATGTCAAAAAATTGAGACTACAGAATGTGGTCATGAGGTCAAATCACAGCCATGGTAGCATTCTTTCTGTGAAGTAGCTGCCTATTTACGTGCGAATATATAAGAGCGAATGATTAAGCAGAATTTAGATTGCGTTTGTTTATATATGTAGTCTTTTCTATGTACCCTTTATTAAGCACCCTGGCGTTGATTAAATGAAATAGTTCCATTTTAACGTAAGTATAAAATATTATAACGTAAAAGAAAATCAGTTACTCACTTTCTGTAGAGTTATGAGGAATGATAATGCTTCTTTTCTATTTCGTGATCTTTCTACTACACTAAGTTTTAATTCATTAACATTTGAGTCTAACAAATATTTAATGATAACTCCCACCAATTGCCCGGTTCCTAAAGTAAGCGAAAATATAAATTAAATTAAGAGATTGACCGTGAAAATTTAATTTCTCGGATGACGTATATTTTACATTCTGCAAGAATTAAATTTTACAGATAAACATGTCAGTTAAACCTAGCTATGAGTATATTTTCTTGGATCTATCACCATAGTTTTTGTATGTTATAATGAAATAGTTTGTTATTTAATGACATCGAAAACCTTAGAACTCAACTCTAAGAGCAGCAAGTGAAGATTTTTAATCCCCATGAACATCAAAGATCTTAATTTTTCAATAGACTTTTAGTATTAGACGTTAATATTTGTTTAGGAAAGAACAAACTTTATTCTTAAAGAAAGAAATATACTGAGAAGACTTTACTCTTGCTCATAAATAAGCACATTTTGGATGAAAACATCTATAACAATATAATATTACTACTCACATTACTAAACTGTATTATATTCAAAAAGTTTTCCAGATTATTTCCAATCTGTGATTATGTTTTGTCCATAAACTAGAACATCTGGTTTTCAATATTACTTGCAAACTTTAACTAAATTATAAACAAAAACCAAGACATTCGGTTCTTGTTTACTGTAACTATGTTCGAAAATCTAAATATTTATTTATTAAAATTACATGTAAATTGTACCAACATTTCTACAAAAATATCACCAAAATCTATTTGAATGTCGTTGCATACATTGAGCTCAAAAATCATTCATTACCAAAAACCTGAACTGTGAGAAAAAATGAGCTATAAACCTGTGCTTCTTAATCAGTGCTATAAGTCAAATAATTAATTTTGTATTATTTATGAGTCAAGATCATAATTATATAAAAAAAGCTTATTTTAAGCAAAAAATTCATTGAGTAAAAAATAACATACACCAGAAAAAAAACCATGTATTCTTATTTGTTGAATGGTTGACGCCTCTCGCTTCTTAACTGAAATAAAGTCTATAACAAAAAAAACTTCTCTGAACTAGTGTCTGGTCATGTGATAAAATTAACAATAATGACAAAGTTCCCTTTGAGATTTGTCATCAACAATGTATCCAACAAAAAAAATCATAGAGTCGAGTGGCAATAACGTCAAGCTTTTTTAGTAGACTTAAAATTTCTATGCTGTATCTGATGATACCATAAAATTTTCATACAAAATTTGCAGCAAACTATCCACTTTGTTCTGCGCCGCAAACAATATGATTTTTTAAGATTTTAGTAGGCTTTAAAAAACTTCAAAATATACAATCTTCGACAAGAAAGAACCTTTTTTCTAAATTTTGCAATGACACCAAAAATAATTTGAGAATCTTGATAAAAACTTTTCATGTCTTGCTTCGACGCAACCAATTGTTTACGGTTAGCCTTGGCACCAAAGCCTATGTCAATTCTCTTGACAGGCAAAAGATTAGCCCTATTTCCCAAATCAACAGAACTTCTATACAGTGGCGATATAAAGCATGTATCTTAGTTTTTATCAAAGGTTATTTTTCAATATATAACAGTATAGACGTCGGTTTGTTTCATTCTCTTTTAATGTTTTTGTCTCCTTGCAGTATTGTTTATTTCATTTTTTTTTATTTATTTTTTGGAATTTTAACAGTTGATCCAATAAGCATAACTAAATTATCAAGAATGTCTAAAACTGTTTATGCAGTAGTCAAATTTTCATCGCATCGAACTTACAAAAACCTTTTTGCAAATTTAGTCTCTCCTGTCAGTTTTGTAAATTTAGTGTTCCTTTCTAGAACATCTCTAAATATCCAATACATGGAACGCATTAATTTGTTGATACACCAGTCTGTTTTTTCAGCCCACTTTGAAAAGCACCATTGATAACTTTTAAAGTCAATATCTTTAGTTCCACTATGAAAATGTCTTGACAGATCTTTTGCGCAAGGTGTACTCATAAAGAAAGAATTTTGATATCAAGATTATTACAAATGTCAAAATAACGTCTAATAATATCAGCTATTAAGCAGTCTAAAAATATCAATTTAAATACATTCTCAATACCAGCCATGGAATTCAAAAAAATCAGTCACAGAAATTATCTTTCTGCAAACTCCCCTGTTCAGGTTAAATTCCATTTCCGTTAGAAATGGTTGGGGCAACAGTCGGACTATTAGTATGATTATCCACTTTTTTTATCAAAGAAAAAAAATGCAAATTTGATACCTTTGATGATGAATTTTTACGTTTTTTTGCTTTTTGAGTGACTTTACATATTTGCTGCCTATGTTACTTAGCTGGTATGAATTCTTAAATACTGTAAATTTTGCTTAGAAAGGGCTTCTAGAATCTCTAGCTATACATTTTTTTCATGATTCAAATTTTTCTAAATGTCTGAATGATACACAAAACACTATGCTGAGAAAAGAAAAATAAATTTACTAACTCTTACCTAGCCAAAAATAATTATTAAATTTCCTAACTAGAAATTCTCTTACATGGTTTCTAGGTCGGTGGCAACTCAGCCAATGAAATTAGAAATTAATTTAAAATTGATTTAACCTACAAAATGCATTAAATTAGTGATATGCTTCTCTCTTAATAAAATCATCGTCAGTATTTGAAACACCCCCTATAAACACACCCTATAAACACACCCTATAAATCAAATCAAATAAGTTTCAATAATAAAAATAAAAAATAAGATTTTTTTTTAATTAATGGTGCTCTTCATCAACACTAAATTGTGAGGTTTTTTTTTGTTGTGACATAAATACCTAATAATTGATAAGGCTCACCATCAGCATTATGATTCAAAGGGTCAGTAAGACATTGGAATGAAGTAACATCTTTTAATGACACTGGTTCATGAAGTTTCTCATTTGTTACACTACTAGAGAATACCAGTTGCCTAAAATTGATAAAGAATATGAAAAAACAAATTTTAACTCATTTCAAAGAAATAATAACATTATAAAGTAACCGAAAGAAGAATAATCAACAGTACTTTGTGGTATTTAATATAAGAAAAAGGTAAGGTTTTTAATACTTTTGAACTATAATAAAGTATACAAGTATTTCAAACTATAATTAGTTCAAATCTTTATTTATAAAAAAGGTAAAGCTTAGCTATGGAAAAGTGATCTATTTTAGTAATATTCTATCTACAATCATGGTTAAAATATTATGAGACTTATACGTCATTAGGACAACATATTAATTGAAAAAAAAAAATACCACAAGCAGTTAAAAATATGGATACACCGCCCTTAGTACATTCAACTTTAGGGTTATCTTTTGGATAATACTTACAACTTCAGACCAGAGTAATATATAATTTGAAGAAAGCAGAATATAAATATTGTATTATCGATGACCATCATTAATGATTCTAGGATGCAGATTTTTGTATTTGTGCATAACATTTGTAGTTGTGTTTGCAAAGGAAATTAGGGACACCTAGAAACTGACGCAGTAAATTAATATTTTTTTAATTACTAGTCAATCTTGTAAACACACACAAAAAAATATTTATTATTTATGTGTTACAATTATTAGAGGAATTTGAACTTCAATGGTATGGTTCAAATATTGCTTCATTTTGTCAGGTCAATGTGGGCAAGTGGTTAAGATTTGCAATTCAGGGAAAGACTGGTAAAATGCTTTGGTACATATTTATTAATTATTCTCACCACATTATATACTTTTAGGCTATCTAAGTTTAAGAAAATTGAATTATTTATTAAAAATAAAAAAACTATGAAGTTTATTACCAATTTGTTGTGTGAGTGCAAAAAGCTATCTACTCCCTTAGTATCATCAGGTGAGTCGCGCACCCCCGCATCTCAACTGCGAGGAGTGTAAAAATCAAATTGGATGGCTACTGATCATACCTCACTTATTTTACTAGAATGTTTTTTTTTCTACACAAGTTAAGAGAAACATCCAGAAATTCATGAAGAATTTCGAAAAGCAGCTTTTCCAGAAAGCATTTCCAAAGCCATCTCAATGTGTTACCTGATCAAGTAAATGAATAGACAAAAATTAAGAGGGAAAAAGTAAATCATTTATTTCTTCTCTCTATCTAAAAATGAATATAAGGGTGGTTCTAAATAAACACACCATAACACTTAGTAATCAGCCTTTGGAGGAAGATATATTCAACTAGTTGTTTTGTTGAAATAGGTAAGCTAGAGACATTCTCAGTTCTAAAAGAATACTGACGTTTTGCTGATGCAGCTAAATTTTGGGAAAAGAAAAGCAATTTTCAGAAATGGCCAAAGAAGCATTGGAAAAACTGTTGCTTGAAAAACCCAACTTTTTTCTATAAAAGCAAAGAGTGCTTTTGCCAGAAAAACACTTTCTCTTTGTAGGATGCATCCAATATCCAAAAATTGAAAATGAAGAGGTAATATGGAAGTCACAATAAAAATTGAAAACCAAGAGGTAAAATGAAAATTTTTAATTCTTTGGAACAAGAATTTTTTTTTTTTTAAATTAAAGAAATTATTCTGAGGCTAAAATCTTACCAATGAATTTTCTAAAAAATGTTTTGTAGATTTTTGGAGAGAAGTAACAGATCCACACACAAAACTGAATTTAAAGGTTCCTTTACGATCAATTTGATAAAGCTACCCCACCATCATTATTGAAAAAAGTAAAACTGCATTAGATTGGGCAGATATGTTTCAAGACAGTTCGAAAACACAAATAAACTAAGCTATATATATATTATTACATTTTCAGAATTTTAAAATTATTTTTCCATATCACTACACATATTACTACACTATTACTACACACATACACTACATAAAATTGGTGATATTCTTTTTCACTTTTGCAGCATCAACTAACAGAAAGCCCATTTTAATCAAACAAACAATAAAATAAAATAGCAGAATTAAATTTGCATGCAAAAAAGTTAGGAAAAAAGAATAAGAACAACTTTTTATAGTTTATATTACAACAGCCGGTGTTTTACTACGTTGTCTCGAAAGAAAAATGTTAAGAATAATTATCATGTTAACAAGCTCTAGTGACTGATGGACTTACGAAAACAAAGCTAATCAAAATTTCAAAATATAGTTCCAAAACTATAAAATATTTTATAATTTTAGAATATTCAAAGTATTTCTAAACATTACCAAAATTGCAGCATCACCCAAAAATTGACTATGATACCAGAAATCTGTTAACTTCAACTGTTGAGCATAAATTTGAGAAATTTTTATATCCAAAAAAAAAATATATATATATATATATATGACAAAGCCTAAATTGACCTAGTTATGAGGCCTGAATTTGTAAGACAAGAATTTTTGGCAGATAGCCATAAAGGGTAAAAATGTAAGAAAATACTCATGCAAAAATTTAAAGAAAAAGTTATGAATTTCGATAAACTTTTAATATGTTGTTTTTAGGCCTAAAAAGACATGTTATAGGCCCTGTGGATGAAAACATTTTCAAAATGACCAAACCGCCAAAGTAATCATAATGGTATTCTCAAACAGTAAACAAAATTTCAACAAAATTTAAAATCTAATTCTTGAAAAGTATTGAAAATGTTATTTTTCAACAAAATTTGACAAATTTCGAGGTCCTGACCTGATAAATGAGAACTTTATGAAGGTGCCCATATGGGGTAAAAAATTACCTCTTTGGTCCTTTTACTTCATACAAAATTTAAAAAAAAAACTGTATTTTTATAAAATTTCAAAATTTTTGTTTATAAGTTTAAAGTAACCTTTGCTAAAAGTCCCAAAAACATTTTTAAAATGGTAAAACCACAAAAAGTAACTATGAATAATATCAATATTAATCATAAAGATAATTCACTAAATAAAAACAAAATCTCAGCAAAAGCAAAAAAAAAAACTCTTGAAAAATACTAAAAAATATCATTTTTTCAAAAGTTTGACAAATGTCGGGGCCGAAAAACCTTAAGCAGGTGGCCATATGGTGCAAAAGATCCTAAAACGGTGCTAAAACTTTACTCAAAGTTAAAAAAAATATTTTGACAAAATTTATGAGAAAAATGTCCGGAAGGACAGACGGATGAGTGGTAGTGGGTGAATTCATAAGACTCATTGGCTTTGTGGAAAGTCAAACAAACAATCAAGATTTTAACTTGGACTTTATAAAAAAACTATTGGATTTGTAGTTAAGGAATACTGTGCTAACAAATAGAGGCATACTGAATAGGAGGATTATGATAGCATATAAATAATAAGGGTATCGATATAATTTATTATTAATTTATTTTATTAATTATTACATTAATTCTTGATCTTAATTAAATAAAAAATCAAATTAATTATAAATATCTTTCAAATATTTTAAAGTATTTTGTTTATATATAATATTTGATTCATTTAATCCCAGTATTGTTTTCTTTCAATGTCTTATTACAACACTAAAAACCTATCACAAAAAAAGCTATAAAATATTTTTTGTTTCACGCTCAACTTGGCGTGATAGAAAAATAAATAATATTGCAGATTGTTTCTAGTCATTAAGACTGCCAAAAAAATTTGTGTATTTATTTATTTAAAGAAAGGGTTCTGCTTACAATTTTTTGTTAAATTAAAAAATTAAAAAAAAAATTTTTAAGTTTTTTTTTTAAAGTTTTGTTTTAAAATGATATTGTTTTAAGGCCTAGACTGGGAGAACCAAAAATTTTTGATACAACTCCAAAACTGCTGTGTTTAGACTGGAAATGAAGTTTCAGGTCCTGAGGACAGGACAACATTTTTAAAATTGCCAAAATGCAAAAGTAATTGAATAAGATTTCAAAAAAAAAAAAAAATAAATATATATATATATATTGAATCAGAAAGTAATTAATTAACTGTCGGTTTGTTAAATTTTGTGATAAGTACATGATTCTACGATGCAGCTATGAAGCTTTCACGAAACCATAATCAGTTTTTCGTAGCCATTTTGACCACATGTTAAAATCTTGTTTTGTTCAATAACCTTCTTTGAAATTTTTTTTTATAAAATGTTCTCTTTGAAAGTCAAACTGATTTCAGACAACAACATCACGCCATCAATATAAATAGGGGAGATACTATTTGTTAGTATAATTGTAAAAGCGATCTCTGGTTTAGGGAATGCAGTGTTAAGATACTGCTGACAGGAGCAAACTTTTTTATTCCACTATTTCACTAAATTTAAGAAAAGTGTGGTATCTCCTATTTTCTTCATTGAATGGAATCTCTGATTAAAATCAAGTCCACATTAAGATGTAGGAAGGATTTAATTAGAAACCACTAGCTTGCCTTGATAGTGCGTGTTTCGCATTGTGTTTTTGTATATCAATCTATGAAACAATCTATCTGAGATGGTTAGCATTCATCCTTGAGAAAGCAAAATTTCTTCCTGCCAATTCAGTATAATTTTATAGTTTGAAAGCTAACACAGCCAAAAGCTTTGTTGTTTTTATGATCATTTGACTACCAAATTCTGATGGGTAATATATCAAGTACTTTTAAATATTAAAGTAAAGCAACAACAGCCATTATATATTAATTGGTATTTGTTTTGGGATTCATTTTTAATTGCTTCTAATTTTCGCTTTTTTCTTCCAGTTTATTTTATTCATCAAAGACAAAAATATTTTTTGATTCTTCTACCTTTAAATCATATCAAATCACCATATCAGAACCAACTCAACATTAAAACACAATATTAAACTTATAAACATTCAACCAAGACTTTTCTTAAGAGAACCTAAAATGAGGCAAGACTCAAGAAAAAGTATAGAGCAGTTTTTAGGAAAATGTTTTTCTCAAAACTATTATAATTTGATTACAGCAAAAATCTAAACTTGAGATAAAAACACAGTTTCAGTCAAAACATTGCCTTTAATAGAGTACTTACTTGAGTGATTTGTTGTCTAATTTGCATAGCATAATACATTCATCATTTACCTCTAATTCTGATCCTATAAAAAGCAACCCCAGTATTTAAATTTGCCAAAATCATACATTACTATAAAATTATCAAATGAATGACACATTGTTACCCATGATCTACTCTATACACGATATTACATATTAGAAATAATTGTTAACAGTGATATCGTTTCTTTATTTAATTAACAAAAGAATGCAGGTTACCTGTACTTGAACTGAGTTTATAATTTTACTCTCTACTACTTTTTCTTCATGGATGTATTACTTTCAAAACTTT
Source organism: Euphysa ruthae (assembly GCA_035046665.1). NCBI lineage: Eukaryota > Metazoa > Cnidaria > Hydrozoa > Anthoathecata > Corymorphidae > Euphysa > Euphysa ruthae. The sequence goes on from JAUZNK010040021.1 coordinate 13,095, forward strand.
CTATCTATTCAGTTGTATTCACATTCTATGCAAAGAGTGAAGAGAACAGTAGTTTTTTGCATACACGTTTTGTTTCAGTTCGACTTGCGGCTTGAGTTCCTTAATCTTTTTTGTTTTCAAAGGCTCAAAAGTCCTCATTAAGTTACTTATTTTAAATTTTATTTTAGCTCCTTAGAATTTACTGAAATCTGACGATGAGTTTTTTATAAATTCTTTATATTATTTGTTTAGGTATACTGGAACAATGGTGAAAAAGGCTTTTGCTCCAGGATATAAGATTACGTTACAATAGCAGCAAAGAAAAAATAACGATATTCCATTTTCATTTGAAAAAACTGGAATAAAATAATTGCGTTCGTTTTATCAATCGTTCCAACTGGGAACCTACCACGCACTCTATTTTAAAAAAAGATTTATAAATAACACTCAGAAATCAAACTTAAAATGGGACTTGAATCCAGTACCAACACTTTATTCTGTAGAGTTACTTTAGACACAATCAGCGCACTACCTACCCCAGTTAGTCAAAGGAAACCTCCAAGAAAAAGGATATATCAAGAGGACCAGTTAGCAGCATTTTCAGATAAACATAAAATTACATGTTCTCCAAATGTCAAAAGTCAAAGGAGTTTATTGTTTTTTACAATAAATTTTTTGACAAGGACACCGGTTACCCTAAAATAATTGAAATGATAAAATTTGATAGACTTGCATGTTAAATTACAATGTAATGGTTATTTAGTTCCACTTCCAAAATGGTTTGTACATGGTCATAATGCTAAATTAAATAAATTGAGAATGCTGTTACATTTTCCAGCCACAAAGATTATAAATATTGTTTTTAAATGGATATTTTTTGTATTTTATTTTGATTTTATAAATATATCATATTCTATGTAATTTACTCTTCTATTATCTAAACCCCAACCCCACACCAGCATAAGAATGGAACTAATCACAGTTTTCCAGTATCTGCTAATTCACAAATTCAAATTTGACTGTAAGTAGGAAGTAAGAAATAACTCTATCAGTACAGTGAAGTATTTCCATATAGAATCTTTATATGAAATATCAAAACAAAACCAATCAATTTAAATAATTTTATAATTTTTTGTATTTTACACTTATCTATAAAACCTCATTTATTTTATTTAATTAAAACCGACCTCTTATTTTTTGGCTCTTATAGAGTAAGCAATGTGTCACCTTCTTTAAAATTTAATCACAAATTATATTTTTATGAATTAACAATTAAGCTCAATTTTTATTTTAAACGCGTCGTTAAAACAATTTACACACCAATGTTGCCATATTTATTGTTGACGTATTTAAGAGTTATTGGTGCAATATTTCACTTATTTATAACTTATAGTTACTTAGATGAGCTTCTTTCTGGAATACTTTAAAAACAATTGTTTAAAAAAAAAAAAGCACGTTGTTATTTTGTTACCTTTTGAAAGTATTGGAACAAACTTCTCGTAAAGTTCGATTTCTTTTTTAGCAGTGTTGACGCAATCCACACAAACGCGCTGTGGGTCTACAAATGACAGTCTTGGAAGAGGTATTTTATGGGCACAGCAACTAGCACAATATATCTTACCACACCTACGGCAATGGTGCTGAAAATAAAAAAAATCCTAATTCTCAATTTTACAAAGCCGTTTGGGAGTTTCTGAGTCTACTTAATCCTTTTTAAATTGGTTATGGGACTCCAAAGTTACAAATTTATTGAAGATACACAACTTGTATGAGTTGGGTGTAATAAAATTGCTAAAAGTCAGTAAAGTAATTTCAGAAAGAGATTGATAGATGTTCAGGTAACTTACAAATTCTCCAGCAAAAATGACTTACCCGTCTTATTTTGAAAGAGAATCTTGCTCCACATTTATTGCAAATTAAATGCTATAAAGTAATAATAAAATTTTTTAGTACATTTTCAAAAATAAAAAACTAAGTGATAGACGAGGGGTCAAATCAAAACGATATTTTCCTTAGGTGGCCTTTCAATCAAAAATATGCATTATTTTTTTCTATTTTGTCAGACAAAAAAAAAAAAAAAAAAAAAAAAAAAAAAAAAAAAAAACAGTTAAATTACCTTGGACAACTTTTTAATGAATTTTGCTTTAAAGCTAAATTTAAACTGTTTTACTTCGGTCAAGTTATATCGAAAAACCACGGTCAGGTTATATCGAACACCAGTTTATTCATGCTTGCCTTCTTACAAACTTCTTACAGCAGATCTTGAGTTTGTTAGCTTAATTTACTAATAATTTATATTTTAAAAATTTTCAAATTAATTGTATAATTTCTGTCTATTTAATATAAAAAACAGACAATTTAAAGTAAACTCAACATAACCATCACAATACTTATTAACAAAACCAATCTCCAAATGGTTCAAATATTACATTATCAATATAATTGGGCAGATGTCCCAAGAACTTTTGTTATATTCAATTGTTTTGTTTTATTTAAAAAATTATGGCTATTATTAAATCTTCCTTAAATTCAGTTTCAAACAAGATATTTCATGTTCAAATGTCAAAAAAAAAAAAAAAGAAAAGAAAAAGTAATTTGAAAATTTGTAGATAAAACCATTTTTTTGAGATTGAAGCATGTTCAAAATTTAGATAGAATTTCCCAAAATCATTTGCTTCCCGTTTTGCAGGAAAAAGTCTCTCTTTTTTTCCTGTTTTGTTGGGAAAGTTCCTAAATTCGGAAATGGAAAGAACTTTAATGTTACTACTTCACTAAAAAATGAGAGTTTCCAGTAGATTAAGTTTGTATCATATATACTGAGAGTAAATAGATTTTACCCAAGTGATCATCTGATTTAGATAGATGTTTTAGGTACAGTCACAGCTACCTCTAAATTTAGTGCTTTAGTAAAATTTTTTAGCTGAAACACACTACTTTGAGTGTCATAAACTAAAGAAACCGATATATTTTTTGTTGATTTTCTTTTACTTCAGAGTGACCTGTTATATCAAGTTTAAGTGACTTTAAAAAAAACTGAGTCATTTCGGACTACACTACACTACATCAAACTAACAATTTACACACAAAACAGGTTTAAACAGCAAAAAGAAATAACTTCAGGGCATTTCCATTGTGATGGACGTACAAATAAGAAGAGAAAACAATAAATTAGAAGAGAAGGTTTTGTTTTTTACCCTCGAGATTATTATATCTCTTAAAAATATACTGAAAGCAAAATAAAAAATCTTTGATTGTACTATTTAAGTTTTAGACATTAGAACTTATTAGCAAATCAAAACATGTAACTGACGTAAGCAGAAAATGTTGAATAAACTAAACACAAAAATAAACTAGGTCACATTTCTGTGAGGTTTTAGATGCTAATCCAATGAAATTAGTTGAAATTAGCTGTTTACTCAAAATATGAAGGCTACAAAATTGTTTTTAATTTTGGGACCCTAACACCAAGCATCAAAGTCTGTGACAGACGTAAAAAATTACTGTGACGGACGTACTGCTGTGAATTAAGATATGCAATTGGTGAAAAGGGCACTCACAAAATGTTTACAAATGAAAAATAAGCAAAGAGCTAAAAAATAAAGGCTCTTAAATTTCCTAAACATTTTTGAAAATGAAAATACTCTTCTACAATTAAATTTTTTCACGTATAAACTGCTCTCTGGTTCCAGCAACAACCGGAAGATTGATTTGCTGAACGATCTTTTCACATCGATAGAGAATCTATCGATGTGATGTATATATAGTAAATCTTGTAATTTACCTCATATAATTATTAACATTCTCATACAAAACTAGCCATTGTTATTAACAACATCATCAGAAATTACATAACAGAATCTTCCACACCACTTAAATTTATATCAGATTCGGCATCACTAGCATTATTGATCACCTTCATAATGTTCTCAACTTTGAATATTTTATCTTTAGAAAATGTTGCCATCTCCAATTGATTTGTGTTTTGAACCCTGATGAAGTGTAACTTCATTGTGTTGGAAACAACCTTCGTATTTGCCCATATTTAAATCCTTGGGATAAACTTTTATTTGATTGTTTCGCTGGACACATATTGCTCTACCCAGATTTAGATGTTTAGGTAGTTAATAATAGGTTACTGCATCATTATGGACAACTGCAGTAGTGAGTATATTTCTCCAAGCAGAGTGTTTAACAGTAAGTAAGTAGAAGTAAGTTAGAGTAAGTAAGTAAGTAAGTAAGTAAGTAAGTAAGTAAGTAAGTAAGTAAGTAAGTAAGTAAGTAAGTAAGTAA
>JAUZNK010040032.1:0-17362 GCA_035046665.1 Euphysa ruthae
AAATATATATATATATATGCCATTATATATATATATATATTTATTATAAATAGAATTAATATTTTAATATATATAACTAATATATATATATATAATATATATTATATCATTATATATATATATATTAACGTTTTAAACAAACAGATTAATTATAATTGTGGAAGGTTTTTATCTAATGTGTCGTAGCCACTTAAGTGAAAAACACTTTCTATATTTTCTAATTTTTCAGGTTCATCAAGGGAAATCATAACGTTTATTTTAAAGAATGGCTAAAATAAGCAATTGTTTTTAATACCGTAGTTGGACACGTGAATTGGAAACTTACAAATGACTCCCCTTTTCTACTTTCTGATATGTGTTATTTTATTATTTTAAAACCCCGACCACGTTTAGTATCACCAATAGTTTTTCCTATATAAGTTTCATTTTTGCACATGATGCATGTTAATGGCACTTGATCATACTACTTATATGCCATGTTTTATAGTTAGATAATTTCATTTCATTTCCTTCTTCCAAGTAAAAACTACAAATTTTGCAATGAATATCTGTGCATTTAAAAACTCCTGTCAAGTTTATTATTCTCGTTCAACAATCGAAGTAAATTTGTTGGTTGACGTTGACGTTGCGATAAAATAATGTTTGCAAGTTCAATATCATTAGTTGATTCAAGTTTATGTTTTATATTGTTTACAGTAAAATTATGATTGGTGTTAGAATTATAAGTTGTTACAAACGAGATATTATTATTAGGATTTTTTGGTGCTGTAGCAGGACCTTGAAGTTTTGCATCGTGAAAGGCTTTAGAAATTATATGTTGAGGATATCTACATTCTTCGAATCATAGTCGCAGTTCGCGAAGACGGTGTTTTATTTGTTCTTCATTTGTAACAAGTAATGTAATATGTTTTGCTAAGTTGTATGGTACGTTATTTTTGCAATGTAATTAAAAATAATGGTTTCAATTGTTTTATTTGTTTTTAAAATAACTTGAACATCTAGATAACTTAGAGTTTGATATGTTTGACCATGAGTATTGTTATATAGTTCCACTTTTTCATAAGTATAATTAATATTTCTATCTAAATTATTTAAACATAACATGAAGTTTGCGAAATTTAAAGAATTGGGCCATAATTAAAACCCACCGTCCATACATCGTTTGAAAACTTTTTTTATAATTTTAATCTGGTTGTTTGAGAAAAACTTTGAGAGTTCCATGGAAAATAACTTTGTTTCTTCTTTATAACCAAATATTAAACTAGCATATGGGGGCGTGCACTTTGTTCCCATGGCAACAGCTTCAATTTGTTGTAACACTTTTGTTCAAAAATAAAAGTTATTTTTCAAAATAAATTCTAAAGATTCTAATTTCAGAAACTTTCAGAAAAACGGTTATCAATTAAAGCGCTTTCTAGCCAATAATCAATAGCCTCTAATCCTAATTTTCCAGGGATCGACATGTATAGACTTTATATATCACATGAGGATAGTGTTGCGTCGTAATCTAAGTTTCCTGATAGTTCCTTAATGAAATACCAATCATCTTTTACGTAAACAGTGAGTTTAGGTGTGATAGGGATTAATATTTTTTCTATAACGCAACTTATTCTTTGAGTTAGACTTTTTGGACCGTCGACTATTGGTCTACCTTTTTTAAACCTGATGGGTGTAGGAAGTTAATTACGTCACAATTTGTCTTATTAAATACTTCCTTGATAGTTTTACATTTATGTGTTTTAGGAAGACAGTAAAACTGAGCAGTTTTCCAGTGGAAGTTTATAATGTAATTTTCTTTTTTTGTAAGGTCGTTTTGATATTTTTTATCTGGCTTGTTAATGTTTTGAAATACTCATTTAATTGTGTTTCGTGTGACTTATTTATATATTGGAGTATTTAAATGGTCATTTTTAACCATATGATTGGAAAATTATTTTTTACTCATAATTATAATACCACCTCCTCTGTCACTTTTCCTAAATAAAATTTCATTGTTATTTTGTAGGTTCTCTCATACCGTTCTGAGTAAGTAATATTGTCAATAAATTCGAGGTAAATAGGTGTGGTTTTTTCAATACCATTCGTAATTTGTTGTAAATTAATATTGCTTGTGTAAAAATGTTTATCAAATGTTTTTTTTTTTTTATACAAACTAAAGAATTATCCTCGAAATCGGTTCCATGAAAAATTTCTTTTTTTTTTTAATTTTCTGGTAAATTTATATAAATCAGATTTGAATTGAAAATTTTATATATCAATTTTAAATAATAAATCATACTTGGCCGCAATTTGAGTAGATAAAATTTCAAAACAGAAGGGAATGAGGATGAAGGCCAGACAGCGCACGCAACGTCCTCTACTCGGGCTTAACAAACTGGGAAAAGAGAAATAATAAATAGATCTAGAACTATCAATCAACCACTATAAAATAACACCATTATAACATTTAAAAAAACTTCTCCATTGCCAAAAAGAAATCTATTACAAAAATAAAATGAAATTTTTAAACAAAAATCAGAACTAATTTCTAAATGCTGCCAACAACATAAATTTCCGCCTGCTAATAAATATTTATAAAATATAAATAATAAATTATAATTATATAATGAAAAAATATTAAATTAAAATTTTACCATAATGGCTGTAATGGTGTGGATATTTCACTTGGCTAGGAGAAAGACATTAGCTTTGGGTGGCAATGTGTGGCCCAGAAATAAAAAAAAAACCTGTTCCTATATTTTAAGTTTCTGAAATTTTACCATAACTGCTATTATGGTGCAGAAATGATAATGACAATGAAAAACACTGCAAGTAATTTATTTTACATTTCTACAGGTCTCTAAACTAATAACCATAGCAAATTTCTAAATTAAACTGGGGAGCAGTTTTACAGCAAATTTTGTTTCTGTAGATATGCACTGAAATTAATTTGAAACCCTTTACATGCCATCTCCAAAACTGGCCTAATACTTCAATGTAATAAATAACACTCAATCCTGGGCCAGTAAAGGTTTTGCATGGTTTAGATAGATAAACAATACTCAATCCTGGGCCAGTAAAGGTTTTGCATGGTTTAGATAGATAAACAACACTCAATCCTGGGCCAGAAAAGGTTTTGCATGGTTTAGATAGATAAACAGCACTCAATCCTGGGCCAGTAAAAGTTTTGCATGGTTTAGATAGATAAACAACTTGTGCTGCAAATCTATGCTGGATTATCGAGGCTGAATTTTAAGAAATTTTGTGGCTTGACTGCCTTGAAACATTATAAACACTGGGGAAAAATTTCCATCAAACAACACCATGAACCTCATTTTCCTGTAAAGAAAATGGTAATGAAGAGAAATTAACTTACAAAAAGAAAGTGAGGCTGATGTTAACTGAGAAGAGATTGCCCTCAACCTTTTACAAATAGGAGGAGGAAATACTAGCACCTGCAATTGAACGATTGTACAGCGAGAATTCTTCAATCCGTTACAACATTCAAAATTTTACCAGCATTGCCAGCTAATTTCTAAGAAATTAATTAATGTAGAAATGGTTTCTATAATTGATATTTTCTCAAAAACTCAAAAACTCAAAAATCTTTTCAGTATGAAAAAAAAAGCTGCAAGTAGCTGAAGAACTCCAATAAAAATGAAAAACAGCATACTGGAATAGCAGTACAGAAAAGTCCGATTTTTATGGCTTTTCAGACTCTGAAAATGAAGAGAAAAGTTTTTTTTTTCTACTCCCACTTCAAAAATAACTAAAGACACTTAAAAAATCTAGTTTCTGATAGATCATTTCCTGAATATAGCTTCTTTCAGCCTGTACAAGATATCAGGGCAAATATTAACAATTTTCTTGATAACTAAAAGTCTTGATAACTCCTCTTTAAAGTAGAGCCAAAAATACTATACCAAACTGATTCCATAAATGAGGGATAAAGTGTTTTGTAATCATTTTCAAAATCAATCCATCTTCCCAGTCGACCAACAATATTCTAAATTGAAAATACATATGAATAAAAATACATGTTTGGTAAATGCTCATAAGGCTTAAGGTCAATCAAAATTGTGAAGTAGTGTGGAAAACCTCGTCGTTGAAAAACTATAATAAAAAGATGAAATAAAGAAAGAAATAGCAAAATTCCTAATTAAAATGCACAAGCAACATACATAGGATTATAGATAACTTAAAATTCTTATCAACCATATAAAATGTAATAAAGTTAAATATCAACACTCACTCTAAGCAAAATTACTCAAATTTTGATCCTTAAAAAGCTTAAAAAAAAAAAAAAAAAAAAACTTAACCAAAGAAAACATTAACTAAAGAAAAACCTAACCAAAGAAAAACTTAACTAAAAAAAGGTTTAATCAAAGAAAAGCTTAATCAAAATAAAACTTAACCAAAGAGTCAAAAAGCCTTAAAAAATTTTTTCAGTCAAATCAATGACAACAACAAACACAACAAATACAGCAACAAACACAACAAATACAACAACAAACACAATAAATACAACAAAAAAGACATTCATATAAAATTAATATTATGACACAAAAAACAATTAGATTGCAATTGTCTGGCAGATGAAAATTATTGTAGCTTTACAAATTTGCCAGAGTTTATATTGGCATAACAAAGAAAGAGAGTAGGAGGGATGAGATTAAAAATAAAATCTATCAACCACAAAGCTTCTTTTAATACCAATATATTTGAAAAACCTTCTTACAAGGGACATTTCTTTCAATATGCAACCCACAAAGTAAGATTTCCTTCATTTTTGCACCAGTGATAGAACTTTTTAAAATATGAAATTTACGATAATTTGAGTGTTTAATGCCAAGCAGTTCCAAAATTATGGTCTTTCAAAATTTGGCGGGACCACCCCCAGAAGCAGGGAATCCACCATTTTAAATTTACATTTTGAAGTATTTATCTATATCTACAGGCGTAGAATGGACAAAAATTGGTACCTTACTATTTTGCAGGGTTACTATTTTGCAGGATTCAAAAACCATAGTTCAAAAACCACACCTGAAATTAAGGTGATCTTTGTCTATTTAACAAAATCAAAATAAAATAGGTTGGTAGGTTCCAGGAACTATGTGTGATGAGTTAAAATGGAAGGGCCATGCGGATGTATAAACCGGATTTTGGCATCATTATCAATTACCCAACAACTCCAATCCACCAGAATGAATCGTATTTACATGCAACAAAACTATGTAAAAGTAGATCGGACGTAGTAACTTTTTGTTTGTGTATTGTCTCAATAACCCCACGCTCAATATTTAGTTTTTTTCTCGGAGGCTTGCTTTGGCAGTTGTCCGCTTAACTGTACCTCCAATTCTATCGGTGATTTTCCGTGTCTTGCTGTGAAGAATACCCACTCAGCATGAATCCTCATAAATGAAGTTCTTATAATTTATATATCGAGTGGCGTATCCATCAGAAAAGTAGAAGATCTTTGAAATTATTTGAAAGTTAGCTTTGATATGGTTGGTCAAGAATCGCTGGATTTCAAAAACCAAGCATCTGTCATGAAGACTATCTTCAGATATGAGACATAATTTGTTTTGCAAGTCACCTTCTAGATCTTTATAGTAAAGTACAATTGGATGAAAGGTGCAGCTATCTTTAGCCCAATGGTAGCTCTGTTTTCATCCTGTACTACAAATTTATAGTTCTCAGCAAAATCACCCACTACAATACACTCATTAAGTTTAATTTCTAGAAACTTGGCTTGGCACTTAGTAATAAACGAAATAGAAGTCAAATTGTCTGTATATTTTACAACTAAATCAATAAAATCAGATATACATAAAGTTTGGGCTATCATTTGTGGTCGATCAGTGCTTTCCCACTGATTATATTAATGTTCATCATCTTCATCGAAGTCAGATACTTTTTAAAAATAGCTTCTTAATGCATCAGAACCAGGACAGTTAATGGATCGGTGTACCATAAATTCATTACTTATTGAGTCACATACAATCATAGCCATTAAGTCCTTGCATATGATATCCCAAGATGGTATCCTGGTGGTGTGTATAGACACATACAGCATGCGTGCTAGATGATCCCACACTAATGCACCACTTTGGTCGTAAGCTGCAAAATTTTGAATATCCTATAATATCATTTGGATATTTTTCTTTGAATTTCATGGAGGTCACATAACAACAGTCTTCTTTGTTTACTTGTGTCTTTTCCTACACTTTAGAAATCGTTCCTTCCTGGCGCAGTTCTAGAAATTACATCATCTTGGTAATATAATTCTACTAAATTAGCAACTGCAAGGAATAAGACTTTTCCTCGTTTTCGTGTTTGTAGAATTTCACGTAATTCTCTTAACTTTCAAGATTTTTTTGTCCATGAGTCTGGTGTTAAATTGTCATTAATTGGGTGTTATAATCTGATTTTCTGATTTTTCCCTTCATTAGTTGTGTTATTTTATCTATATTTGTTTCTTTTGAAAAACCTTTTTCAGGTTCCTCTGTTTCGAATGCACTATCTACATTTTATGCTTAAGCAACCTTGCTTTGAATTTTCGACAATGCTCTTTTTTAACTAGGTTGTTACTTTTTTTTTACATTGATGCTGTGCTATGCCTTGAAGTTTAGACTTGTCTAAAGCATTCAATGAAATATTAAGTGTGTTCTTAGGTTGGAAACTTGGACCAGGGAAGTTAGTTAAAAAGGATACACTATAGTCCAGCCCATTTCTTCCACTAGAGGGCTTAAAATGCTTGATGCCTATTCATAACATCTTCTGCAGAAATTCCAACCAAATAAGATTAAAATTTCTCTTGCTTCCAGATCTCTTGCCATTCTCAATGCAATGATGGCCTGAAAAGTAAAACGCATATAGGGTCAAATTGTTGTTACGACAACAATTTACGACAAAAGATGAACGCTTTTGATGAGGCAGGTCAACAAAACTTATGACATTAATAAGAGTTATGAAAAGAAATATTTGTGTATAGAATGTTTTTTAAAAGATCATTTCAGTGTGTATTTATTAATGGAAACATTGTTTGATAATTATTTCAGGCTAGTGAAGTGAGATTGAAATTTAGCAGATGTAACAACACTAAATGTACAAATATCCTCCTAGTCTTGATGGACAAAAAAAGTTTGGTAAAAAAGCACTTAGGGCTTTCAGTTTCATTTTATGTTTTTTTTAAAAGCGCATGGGATTTACTTAACGATTGATCGTTCGACAGATCTCATAAACCAGATCTTCATAACAATACTTCTATTTCTGTTGCACTGAAAAATGCTAAGAAGTGTAATCCACAAAAATAAAATCACTAATTAAACATGTATTACTATAGTCCAAAATTTGATGTCAACAAAATGCAAAAAAAATTGGGAGTTAATAACCTCAATGTCCAAATCTAGAGGTCACATAACGTTTGTGCAGTAGGTCAGCTTCAAAATGAGACTTCTGCCATGTAAGAAATATAAATATGTGCTCAGGTCAAATCTCTCCCTGACCACTAACATGTATACAAAAAATATCCAAAGAAAAAATAAAAAGCTTTTAGTGTTCAACTTACGAGAAGTTTTTTATACAGGGAAACATTGGAACTTTAAACTAATATTTAAAAAAGAACAACTAAAAAGCAATTAATATAAATAAACATTAATATAAAAATAAAAATTAATATTAATACAAATTAATAATATAAATTAATATAGTAAGATTTTTTGCAAAGTGTGATCCTTAATAAACCAAAAATAAGAAAAATCCTCATGTGTCACAATAGTCCCCGGAACTTAGTGGCCCAATTTATTTTGGATCACTTTAAATTCAGGTGTTTTAACTGTTTTTTGATTTCCTCATCCTGCAAAAGAGTCAAGTACCAGTTTTTGTCCATTCTACGCCTGTAGATCCAGATGAATACTTTAAAATGTAAATTTAAAAAGATTTTAAGCCGAGAACACTTTGTTAAATTTTCATCACTAAAAAATTTACTGAGGGCATTTTAGGATAAATGCTATTATCTTTTAGTAAATTCAATTTGAATTCATTTCCATTTTCTTTACAAGAAAATGAGGTTGAAAGCCATATCATTTTTGATGTCAGCCATTTTATCCCATAATGCTCACCACTAAATACAACATACCGTAATGCCAAACTTTTCTGAAACAAAATTTTACCAAAAATTCAATAAACTCATGCCATTAGAACATTATAAAACATCATAGAAAATTTGAGAGTCGAAAGTACCCCTTAAAGTGAAAGATTGTGAAACAAGGACTGGTCTGGGATTGGGACATTTTTATTAAATGGTGATCCAGTACTAGTCCGGAGAGACAGAGCGAGGGATAATAGAATTTGAAATGTCTATTAACTGTAAAACTGCAACATAAATGTATCATCATAATGTAATGATTATTAATAATGCATAGAATAAGTATAAATGTAGTCAACTCATTATCTGAGAAAAGTTCACAAGCCTGATAAATGAGATTACCTCCCAGTCTTTAGCATAACGCATAACAATACTCCTGCATTCATTATTGTACGCAGCAATACCAATCTTTTTAACATCATCAGGACCCTAAAAAATTACTTGGTTTAACATATTTTGTTCACCTGAGAGTGAGAAGAGTGAGATTATATTTAACATGGAGAACCAACAAACTGCTAAGACAATATTTCCAGAAGGGCCCACATGGAGGCTCTTGAAGTACTTAGGATGCCTATTTGCGCCTACGAAATTCCCTCAACCAAACAATCGAACAAATTGAGCTTCCGCTGCATTACACAATGACTTTTGCTCAGAAACTCACAGATAACATGGAAAAAAACTTCCACCAGAGGTGGGATTCGATCACGTGAACTTTTGTTCCGTAGCCAAATGTCCTACCACTGTGCCAACTCCGCAACTTAACAAGTCCCCAATAAAAATTGCAGGACATATTCTCCTTAAAATACTCTCAATTGAAATAGACAATAGTTTTCTGTCAAATGTACAAATTATTATTTTAAGTGAATTCCCTATATTCAATCTACGATAGATCAACATTCGATACAATCCCAGTAATAGTCCATATAGATCTAAATTCGATACAATCCCAGTAATATTCCCTGTAGATCTACGTTCGACACAATCCCAGTAATATTCCATATAGATCTACATTCGATACAGTCCCAGTAATATTCCCTATAGATCTACATTCAATACAATATCAGTAATATTCCCGATTAAATTTTTAAATAAAAAGAGATCCAGTTCCTATATTACCAAAGTAGGAAGGATGGTGACAGTAAAAATTTTAAGTGCTAGAAGGAATTCATGTTTAAGCAGAGTTAGCGAAAACCACTTATATCGTTCATTCACTTATAACAGAGACAGGACTGGAAAACACTTACATCGCATCATTCATTTATAACAGAAAGAGGACTGGAAAAAACCAAACCTTTATTCCAAGTTTTTGATCAATTTCATATTCCTAAAACATAAGTGAAAATGAGAGTTTAAATTTATTCTAAAATCTTAAAAGTTAAACTACAATGCTATAACTTGAATTAGGGTCAAAAAATATTACTCGATTTTAACAAAATGAAAACGTGTGATTACAATAATAAATTGATGTTACTGACTATCTTTAAAAAGAGATCACAAAGTTGATAAACACCAGTCAACATGTAAAAAAAACCTATGAACAAGAACTTTATGTCAAAATTGAAATCAGGGAAATTAGACGTGAGTTGGGAAAATTGCATTCAGATTAAACTGGATTAATTAGCTCTTAACTATATAGTTTTTTTGGTTACACCAAACAAAAACTTTCAGTCAAACTTCAGATTCTGGAGTAGGCATATTATTCTTTTTTTTTTTTTAATTTTTTTCTTTGCTACATAAAAATTTCATACCACAGGCAGTCCATGACAATCCCAACCAAATCTTCTTTCAACATGAAATCCAGATTGGTGAGCATAACGTGTTGTCACATCCTAAAAAATAATAATTTTCTAGCATATTTTTTATCATAAATCAGTCACTTTCGGCAAGGCTAAAATCCACTACCAGGAAGGAAGTTACAAGAAAAGATAAAGATAAAGAAGATATTTCAGGCTGAGAAGGTATTGGTTGACCTTATAACTAAAAGATTGGAAAAGACAATCTGAAGGAAAATAACCTGAGGGCAGAGTTTTTCAAGCAAGCAGAATGTGGAAAAAAGCCTAATGAATATCAATTTTTGTGAAATTTAAGGATTTGTATTGTTAAAGAACGAGTAGCAATTGAAAGCCTTGTGGCCCTTGAGAAAGACTCATTAAGTGAAGGTATTACTTTTTTCAAATCACCAAAACAGTGTCCATGGAAATACTTATATAACAGTGACAATTAAGCTACATTTCTGAGATGGAAAAGTGATTGAAGATTCGAAAAAAGATCAGAAACAATAAGGCTAATAAGTATACCTTTCTGAACTTGTTCAAGGAGATGTAGACATAAAGTAGAGGATCCGGCCCAGAATATGGCAGCAATACTCAATAAATGGTTAAATAATAGCCTTATAAAGTTCACCCTCAAGTGGAAGAAAGTGCCACACCCAGAATAGATCCAACCTTCATGCCAGCAGATTTTTAAATGAATTCACTGAAAAAATTCCACAAGAAGTTATTTGCCAATATTAGGTCTAACAATCTAATCTGCATAGATTCAGCAAGTTCACTACCATTCATCAGCACAGATGAAAGGAAAGATGTCCTCAGCCGGTTTATGGAAAGACGCTTTGTTTTTGAAACATTTCACGACACCAAACAGTTCTCACCCTATTCACAACAGTGCGAAAATCATCATCCGAATCAGCTGCCATTTCAACATTATCAGATAGAGATGAGTACAAAGTAGTGTAATTTGCATGTATAGCAAGCTTGTCAAGAATTTTATCAGGCAGATCATTAATGAAAATTATAAAAAGCATCAAGAGATTGATAGACATATTCACAGATGACAGTCAAAGCATCAGCAGTGATATTGATGATCAAAAAATAGATGAGCGGCTCTAAATGACGAGTAACACTCAAGAATCAATGATTTTAAGATCTTACTTATGACGAAAAAAGATAGGATGGTAATTGCGAGGATGAGAACGCTCTTAAAAATTTTTGGACGCTGGGACAACATAATGCCAACTTCCAACAAGAAGGAAAAAAGGATTCACACTTCTTAAACAATCTGCAGAGATTCGGAGAGATTTCTGAAAATTACATTTGTAGTACAACTACAGGAATTTCATCAAGGCCAGTTATAAGGATTAATAGCAACAGCAATATAGGTGGAAAGTGAGAGAAAAATGTAAAAACGGCAACTGCAGAACAAACTTTCAGGTTTTACAGAAAATGGCCTAAAGACACTCCGCTGCCTAATTACAATGTGCATTTCTGTTGTGAATTGACAAAATGAAGTAAGTGGCAATTTGATCAAATGGATATATTTATCAAACTTCCTTTTAGAAATTCAATTATATCATGTCACTTACTTCCTTATCACAGTTTAAATAAAAAATACGACATAACATCTTTGAGATTTCATATATCACACAAAGGTGTAAGATACTTTCTAAAGTAGTAGTTTAAGCCAAAAATTTAAAATTTGCCAAGATGTCACTTACTTCCTTTTATAAATTCACGGCAGATTTATCATTTTTACTTTCAAAACATGATTAACTTTGGAACGTTAAAGAAAAAAAATTATAAAACTCAACCAAGGGAGCGTCTATTGAAAATGGGAATTTATCCCAGATGGTAATTTAAATAAGATATGAGTTCATTATAAATAAATATAAATATAAAAAAAAAACATAAATATAAATATGAAAGACAAAAAATAATTTCTGCAAAATAAAAAAGATAACGTACCTTAATTGTTCCAGCTAATATATGGCCGTAATGTGGTAAACCAGTAGCAAAGGGAGGACCGTCATAAAATGAATACCTAAATAAATGACACGTCTCAGCATTAAATTTTTGCGGAATAAGAAAATAATTTAAATTTGGAAGTTTTTTTAAGATGATTTAGCTGCCTTCTAAACCGTTACCAATGATGTGATTCTGTTTATGTTAAATTTTAAGTAGACGCAAAATTTTCTGAGGCGTAACATAAAAAACATTTAGGATTATAACTCGTAAGAAATTGTAGTTTAACACAGCTGTTTGAAACCTTCACCGCATGGAATACTGCTCACTGCTTGATTGGCGAAAAACTTATTCTTACTAACTGTAGCTTTTTACAATAATTTTTAAAACAGTAAAATGTTTCTAGAAGATAAAATTTCTAATTCAGAAGATTAAATATAAAGTAATACTACATTTGCAAATGTTTGCTTCATTCTCATTGAAAATATAATTTTTTTTAAATCAGTAAATTTCAGAAAGTCCATAAAAGCCACTACTATTAGGCAGTACGCTAAAACATGAGATAAAGATAAAGCAAGTCTACAAAATAGGTTTTTTTGACCAAATTCTCTAAAAATCTTAACAGGGAGTTTAATATTCAAAATATCAGGCTGAAACTTGGCATGTTTTTTCAGATTATATTTTATAATTTCAGCAACTACTTATTTTAGAGATTACTATTTGGAAGTATTTTATCTGCTGACACTCAACTGTACTTTCATTATACAATCTTCAGCTTCCAAACTATTTTCTACATGATTTTCAAGGTTTTTTTCTAATTCAATACCTGCCTCACTATCAAAAATGAAATTAAAATTCTCGTTTATATCACTCTAACTTTTTTCTTTTAGGGTAGACATCCTACAAAAAGTCTCAGAAGTGAATTTTAACTGTAGAGAGAACGGGAAATGATATTGAGGTTCGGTTTTTAGCATAAGACAGATAAACCTGTCTAGCCCCTACAAATTTTAATACATCGGCAAAGATTTTATTACGTAGCTTGTGAATCGTGTACTTGTTTAGTACCTGACTAGTGGGTATCATGTAAATAGGGATGGTACATTAGTATATGCTGTGCGGGTATCAAGTAATGAAAGGGTTAAAGGATTGGATACCATAATCCAAAAAAAAAAAAAAAAAAAAAAAAAAATAGAAATCAGAAGAGATAGAGTTCTACAAGCTAGCAGTACGTGGGATGAAGCTTGAAAGATTTACGATTTTGTGAAATTTAGGGATATACACCATGAAATCTCATCAAAGAGTTAATTATTGTCTGTGTGACGACTGGGCGGACAAGTGTTAATATTTATCATCGGCCTGCGCCATTTTTATTTTTTCGTTCTTCTACATAGTATTTTATTATTTATATATATGTTCGTTTTTGTGTTTAGCAAGGTGCTGCAGACTTTTTTTTTTCAGTGTTCCATCAGATATTTATATTTCAGTATACTTCCAGAATTTTCTCATTTGGCATGGTTAAAGGGGGATTATTACTGAAACCCCAAACAGGCTTCTCATCAACCTTTTACGTTTTTTAATGTTGCTATGGACTAGTACAAACAAGCTATCGAGGCTCAGCTTTAATTTCAAAAAGTCATATTTAAAAAGTCAATTTAGATAACGAACTATTTGAGGTGTTAAATCCTGTTTATTCTTCGTGCATTTATAATGCTTCCATATAAATCGCCAAAAACAAAATTCTTATTATTTACGTGATAATCTGAATTCAATGGTATTAAAATTATTAAATATATTTTAAATTTTACTATAGTTTGCATATTCCCTCGTCTTTTCTTTTTTTTACAACGTTTATTTTTATAATGTAAATAATAAAGCTTATTCATTCGTAGCTTAAAGTTAACCTTTGTGTTCTTGGAAGAGTTGCGCAACAGTGGTTCAATATTGTGTAACAGTTTTATGGTTCAATAATTCTATTGTACTTCTTTTTCAAATAAACAAAACTTTTTTAGAGATCATTTTAATATATAAATAATTAAGCTTTGAAAGAATTGATACACACGTAATTCTTGTAAGTGACTTACAAGTGACATACAACTTATTTTTTATTTATATAATGAGATTTTAACATCTAAAATTAATACTGCATATCTGAATATGTTATTTTGACTAAAATTCAAACATCAATTTCTTTATATAGTGTTCTTAATAGAAAATATTTGCAGATTTTTTTTATATTTGTGATTTAAATGTCATCTTTTGTTACTTAATAGGCTTATAATAGCATTTTCTGTAGAGAAATCGCTGTTGTTTGATTTTTAGTGAAATGGTAGTTCCAAAAAAGTTTTATAATCATATTGATGAGATCATAGATGTGATCTTTAATGAAGGAAGCAGTTTGTGTTAAAGGTGGACGAGGAGCACTTATGAGAGGAGGTGAAAGAGGAGCTTTTCGTATTAGTGCTGCAGGGGGTCCATGCACTTGAAGTGGACATAAACTTGGAAGTTGTAATGGGCCTGCTGTGGTGAATAAGATAGCAAGGAATAAAATTGCCACAGAGAATTAGGATAACAAATTTTTTCGATAAGAATGCAGGAATAAATTTATGTTGATCATTTTGTTGGTCTTATTATGTTGTTATAGATTAATTATTACTTCTGATGAAGGTTTTAATTTGAAGCTTTTTTCAAATATATTTGGTATTTGTTTTGTCTACATTGCCTATCAAGATGAGGTTATGAATAACCATCTTCTATACTTATTTTTGGCTTCAAAGTTTTTGCATCTTTTTTTTTAAAAAAGTGAGATTTTTGGTCACCTGACTTGTAAAAATTGTATTTTTTTGTTTATATTACTTTGATATACACATGTTTGGATGATTCTTTAAATAATTTCACAGAAAAATGAGATAAATGGTCATCTTATACAACCAACAATGGTCTCTGTGTTACCTTCTTACAAAGTTTTGTAAACCACCTGTAAAAAATGTCAGTATCCATCCAATCATTGGGAGAAATACCAGATGTGGTGCTTGGTAGAGGGTGTTGTCCACGCTAAGTAGTCTGAAAATTTTTACCAGAAGAAATTAAAAAAGGGTCAAGCACTTGACCCTCTGCATTGTATGCAGCTAAGGTTGAGGAAATATTCTTCCTGCACCCCATGTAATCTCATATGCAACTTCCCCACGAGTACGAAAAAAGGTCTGGGTATAGAAATATAAAAATCTAGATCCGAAATTCTGGCAGTCTTCAAAAGTTGAAGTAAAGTAGGTTTTGCTTGTTTAAGTCAACTTTTAGTTATAGATCTCTCTTTAGTTTATTAATTTTTAAATATTTTGCCTTTTATCTTTCATTTGCAAAAAAAATTAGAACCATAGCATAATTATTTCTCACGTGATAGCTCTTTGAAATTTTGTAGTTCACTTTGATTTTTTTTTTATGAAAAATATCTCTGACGAAAAAAACCTAAGCGTTTCTTCTATAATTCAAGATGAATTGCCCTCAATTATTACAATTTCCCCTGAACTTTCATGTCAGAAAGAGTCACACATTGATATTGATACTAATAGAATTGCAAATAGCTATACTTTTGTAGACAATCTGGTAGGTAACTTAGAGTTACTGAACAGTTGGAAAATTGGTGAAAGCAAATTAACATATGGTTTGATGCTTGAAATATTTTCTGTTGTTGATCAGAGAGTATTCTTGTTCTCATATTAAAAAGGTTGTCGATGTTCTTTGTGGTTTTGACATGTGCAACATTGTTAAACTTGTTACTAGTTTTAAAAAAAAGATTTTGAATTATATAAAAAGGTATAAATCATCTGTTTTGTGCTTAAAGACTGAAGTTCCCTACCTAAATAATTTGTTAAATACAGACAATGTTTGTAGCCATAATAATAGTAACCAGATTATTGGTAGCTTTGCTGAAAAATGTGGTCTTACGTACAATTTATATCTTGTTGCAATGGAAAAAAATGTCAAAAAAATCTCAGACAATTAAGGCAAATCTTGATTTGGAAATATTTGTAATAGATGTTCAAAAGTTGACGTGGAACACTTTTTTAAAGCTATTAAGCAATATCCAAGAGTTTGATATTACAAAAGATTCCCAGATGAAATTTTGTCAGAATATCTGAGAAAATCTGTACAACGGTTTAAAGAAAAAAAAAAAAAAAGCTATTCTAAAGAAATCAAGTAAGGCTAAGGATAGAGAGATTTTACAAAAATTCCTTGACTCTAAATTTGAGATTCCATTTTAAATTTGAAATAATAGCACTGAAACTCTTGAATCCATTTCTTCTCGACTAACACAGGAAATTTCGACTTTAAGAGGCAGCATCAACACTCTGCTTTCATAGATTTTCAAAATAAAATTTATCAGCTTGAACTGTGTTTAATGGGAGAGATTTCTGATAAATTGGAGTTGAAGGAGCTAACCAATAAAGAATTACTATAGTTTACTAAACAAAATAATATTTTAAACATCGATCTACAAAAAAAAATTTTTTTAATTATCTAAATATAATACATGGAATATAAATAAAAGAATTATCAGACAAAAAACTAATAATGCACAGTTAAAGAAAGATTTAAATGCTGAAATTATTTTAAATTCTCAACTTGTGCAAATGCAGAATTAAACGCGAAACCTTGACAAAGCTCTTTTGACAGGTACTCATCTTCATAAACATCTGTCATATTATAAGTGCAAATCAAAAAAAAAACACCCAACACTTATTCTGAATCATATATCACATCAAATGATCAAATTAAATATTTGCAGGATGAAAAGTTACAACTTGAACAATCAATAGAAGAATTTTCTTCTGATGATGAAGTCAAACTTTTTAAAAATGGCAAATACATAGAGATAGCGTTCGAATGGTGTAAGAAGACTTGCTATGCATGAATTTAAGTTGCCATAATGTTGAAAAAGTTATTCGAACTGTAATGAAAAGGTTGACTGGAAAAAAGCCTGATCGATTACCAAAAGAAAGTTTTTCTAAAATGATGTTGCTGGAGACCAGAGGACTTGCAAAGTTACAAATCTCAGATGAATGTGTTTCAGAAAAGGCTATAAACGATAATGCAACTTTGCATTCTGATGGTATCAGTAAACAAGGAAGATCATATGAGACATATGATTTTTAAAAATCTGATGGTAAATTACTTCTGCTGGGTTTAAGAGAAGTTTTTAAAGAAATTGTACAAGACATTTCATCTTTTTCAAGTACAAAAGTAAACAAAGAAAATGATGAAGTTAACTTTAATATAAATTCGTCTGATGACCATTCCTTTGTTAATAATGTATTTGCATCAATAAAAAATGTCAGACAGATGTGCAACCGAAAAGAAATTTAATAATTTATTTATTAATTACAGAAAAGAAATTTTGCCAGAAATAGTTAAAAATTGGAAAGATCTAAAAAAACTTGAACAGCAAAACCTTTCCAGAGTTAATGATTTTTTATGCGGTCTACATTATATCGTTGGCTTG
>JAUZNK010040043.1:0-17361 GCA_035046665.1 Euphysa ruthae
GTATCAACATCACTGCTAGTTTTAATCAGATCAATGTTAAAATCTCCTAAGAGGACTACATTTTTCTTTTCTTTAGAAATTTTATGCAAAATTGGAGAAAATAAATCATTGATGTCACTTATTGACATACAAGGATGTTTAAATATACACCCAACTACTAAGTTAGATTTTTTAGGGAATAATATTTCCACAAAAACAGATTCAAGATGGAGAAATTTGTATAGACAAAGATCATCTCTGGGTTTATAGTTAAGATTTTTAGAGATATATAAGATCCACCGCATGATGCCTCAGTTGGAGTGTGTTCATAACTAAAACCTTCAATTGATAATGGCATTGTTTCACCAATATATTTTCTTAATCTTGTTTCTGTTATACCAATTAAACTAAAATTAAAATTTAGTAAAGTAAGCATTGTAGAAAGCTCATCAAAGTGAGAATTAAGGGAAGAAATATTCATATGAAGAACAGAAAATGAATCAATGTTCTCAAAATTTGAAGAACAAAATTCTATATTAAGGTATTTGCAGTTTATGGGGTTAGAAGAAAATTCATCATATTCAGAAGAAATGGCTTGAGAGGTAAAGAAATCATTAAATTCATTAAACAATTTAATATTTTCTACAGACGGTCGAATGTTTAGATCAGGTGAAAGCTCATTTAAATGAATAAGTTTATTGTTATTATTTAATAATTTAAGTTCTTGGTCAGTAATTTTACTGAATGGATACAGCTCATATACGGTTCATCTATACATATGATACAAAACCAAAAAGAATTTGACTTTAATAGAAAATAATCAGTATCATTAAGTTTGTTGCAATTTTTATGAACCCAGTTGTTCATAAGTTGTTGCAGCCCAGTTGTTGCAATTGTTTGGTTTATTACAGTCTTAGTATTTGTAGATATTCTATACTCCAATTTTTGACCAACGTTAAATAAATTATTACATACATTACATCAACTACCTAGTCAGATATATTTCTAAAGTTTATTGCTTTTTATAAAATTTTAAACCTAAAATGGAAATGAAAAATTAATTAGTTGGAACCACTATCTTTTCTTATATATTTTGTGATCTAATTCTTTTCAATCAATAAAAAATATGCTTCCAAATTGCATTAAAAGAGAAAAAAATTTTGGTTCTTGTCAATTAATTAATTATATAAGTGTAATAATGTGAGCTATATGTAATCATTCATGTTAAATTTTGCTCTCAATCACACTGAATTAAAGCTTGGTTTTGTTATAATTCTAATGCAAATCAGAAAAAGTCAACGGTCTCAAACCACTGAACTCAACCAAGAAGAATAAACTATAGAAGATTAAAAAAAGAAAAAAAGAAAACATTAACATGAATTCTTTTAAATTCAATTCTAACCATAATATCAGAAATGACAAACCTTATTTGCAGTAAGAGTCGGCTTTGTAGAGTCTGGCACATTCTCACACAGTTCAATAGGCTTGATAGCTTGACAAAATGATGGTTGTCTATCCTGTGTAGTTTCATAACTACTTGGGAGACAGGTTTGAATGTTGTTTAGTTCCGAATTAGGTGAATCAGGCAAGAGCAGGTTTATTTCATCAATTGTTGGAAAGGACTCTAGAAATACAATATTAAAAAAAAAAAAAAAAAAAAAATGATCACATCAAAACTAAAAAAATGAGAATAATTTAATGCCAATAAACTTTTCAAAGATGACTGAATAACGGATTAGAAGTGAACTTTTCAAAGAGCATGCAACAAGTTTGCTTTGAGTTGCTTTTTTGGTTTAAGCCCCAATTATTTTTTGCAGACCTGTGACACTTTTTATTTTTATTTCGATACAATAACTCATAGACTCAGCATAGTACAAAAATAGACACTGAGTACCGTTTTAAAAACCATATAGGTATTTTAGATCCTACAGGGATAATAAAAAAAGTCAAAATTCAAAATGAAGGCCAAATATTCAAGATAATGGTGCAAGAAAATGAGAAAGCCTGCTACAGCAAACATTCCTATATTGAAACTTATTTACTATACATGGTGTAAAAATAATCTTCAAGCCTAGTTTAGCGAAATGCAGAAAAGACTTGGAAAGCAAGATAACTGACATGCTTGATAATTTAATAATATTTCCTAAAAAATCTCTGGCTTAATTGAAGAGTAACCCTTTAGAACAGTGATTTTTGGGAGCTTATACGTCATTTTTGGGCATAAAGATGTAAAAGATGGGTGATGTGACCAATATTATTAATAACATTTACTAATATAGGTACAACAAAAGTATAGATGCTTGCAAATGCTAGAACCTAGGGATGCTTTGCATTCTATTAAAGTGGGATTTAAGGCGTGTTAAAATGCAACAAAATGGATTAAAAGGGCTGTAATGGCCTCAAGGAATGCAACAAAAAAACAAACATACTGATTAAATCTTCATTACCATTATCCGGTACAGCATCTTATTGATTCTAGATACACCCAAAAATATGTGAACAGGCATCAAAATCATCTTTAAAAGCCTACAATGAATCTATTCCCCACATTCTACAGCAAAAACTGATACACCAAGTAACTTTTCATCACTATTACTGAATACTCATTGAAGCAACCCTTTTTATATCCAGTGGAAAAATAACCTAAAAATGCTAAGAGAGCTATACTTAAAGCATGCTACAACAAAATACACCACACTGATTGATTTTTACTGATATTACACAACATACTTCCTTATTGACTTGAGATATAGCAAAAAGTAAAGGAAGCTTTAAATGTTTGGACAAGCGCTAGAATGGCTTAGAAGTGCCATATTCGAAGAATGGTTGACCAAAATTCAGCTTTTTATTAAATTTTAATATTCGCTAATATTATTTGATATCTTAAATACTGAAAATATGGGCATAAAGAATCATTTTGTAAACCCTAGGCATCGAAATGGCCTTAAAAAGCTTACAAGAGCTATATTTGAAGCACTCTATAGTAAAAACTAATACAAGAAGTGATTTTTTACCTCATCTCCCCAATATGCCAATTTATTGACTCTATATTGATTCTATAATAACAGACACCAAAGGTTGTTTTATAATTTGTAGAGAAATCCTTTAAAATGTAGGTAGGCATCAAAATGGCCTAAATAAGCCAAAATTGAAGTACGCTACACAGATTGATCATTAATCACAGATCCCAGATTGAATTTTCATAATCACAATTTTTTCACAACAAAGCAAATTATTGGCAAATTGTTTTCTTACATGATTAATGAGTTTTAGTGATAATAAGCCACTGTATATTTTAAGTTACGAAAACCCTGTAAAACCTTCATTAAACAATTCAAACAAAGACTAAATTCATCAAAAGATGCCCAGTATCTAAAAATAAATAATGAAGAGTTTTCAAGAAAAATTCAAAAACTTAATTTCAGAAAAAAACAGCCAATTCACTTTAATTCTTTCGAGGCGGCGTTAAAGAAAATCGTTCCCACAGGAAAAATGGATTCCGAATCGGATTGTGGCAGAAAACCGGGTTAATACTTAGCCTGTTAGCTATAGAAATGTTACTGATAGATATATCAAGCTATTTCAGCCCTCACAATTCATCTTGGCAAATAGCAATTGCTGGGGTAAATATTAATTTTCAGAGGAAATATTAATAGCGTTAACAAAGAAATTTTTTCCCAATATTTGAAATTTGCAGAGCAGCTGAACCATTATAAATCTACCATTACTCTCCAGTCCATTAGTTAGAAGACGTTTACAGGTCAAAAATATCCTTCAAAGTGAAAGATTGCAACAACCTGGACTTGTCCAGGACTGGGAAATTTTATTTATATAAAAGATAAGTAAACACAATTTGTCCTTGCAAGATGTTCTTAATTATATGCTAAATGACGATAGGAGTGATATCGATTTTAGTCATGGAGGCCTTTGATAGTAAAGATGAAGAAGAAACTGAAGTAAAAATTTGTTCTTCTATGACAAAGTCTCTGTTATAATTCTTTAAGTATTTACCTGGAATATCTGTTGTCATTGTTTTACAGTATCTCAAGAACTATTCATGTTGAGAAGTTGAAATTTTTTTCTCTATATCCTAAGGAATATTCCGCATGAAATCGATTTATGTTAACTTCAGGACGACAAAAAAATAAAGAGGTTTTGAAAACTAAATTATTTGAATTTTTTGAAAAATTCCTGCAGCTAAAGCACCATTAGGGATTTTCAAATGAATTTATTTTTTGAAAATTTTAATTTCCAAATCAGTAAATTTCAACAAGGGGTCTATTATTAAATGATTACAAACCAATCTAAAGATATGGAGCTTTTTGTTAAAGGACCTAATTTTTTGTAAAAATCTTATGGTCTAGAAATAGATAAGTTACAACAAGCACTCTACTGGCTTCTGCTCAATATATTTTATAACTTAGAAATCTGTAAATAATGATGCTAAACTTTTAAATAGATAAATAAATACATAATTCTTAAACACATAAATCAGAGTCTCTATACATAAGATAACATATTTTTATCATCGAAATCAAAGAAAATCTGTTACATATTTCATAAGACGGTTATAAATAAGTACCAATAATATTTTCTAATATCATAAAAAATGCCACCGTTTACATGCAAAATTAAAAAAGAAATAAAATGAGCAGATTTTGACAAAACTTAAGAAATTATCATGATTTGGTATCTGGAAACTGGACCCTATAACATTTTCAAAATGGAAAACTAATAACAAATAACCTTCTTAGACAAAAACAAAAACATTTCTTGAAAATATCAAATCTCGTTTTTTTGACCAAATTTGACACATTTTGAAGCCTTGGGAACAAGAACTATTGACAGGTGGTGATAAGTGTCAAAAAATTCCCCCTAAGGTCCATTAACTTCATGTGAAAACAAGAAGTTAATGGACCTTAAAAACAAAAAGTTAATATGTTTTGATAATTTTCAAAAATGTTGTTTTTAGACCTAAAATTACTGTTTCAGGTCCTGAACACTGAGCCCGGTAATGCCATATTTATCAGAAAAGTTATTTCCTAATGGGTCATTCCATATCAAAATAACCAATATATTAAAGAAATGTCACCATACCAAATGTCACCTCTTCGATTTTGAAGATTTTTGCACCATTATAAAATTTTATAATAACTAGGTTGCTCTGAAAATATGAATGCTCAATCAAGCGGTTCTCTAGCTATGGGAATTCTAGAATTAGGGCCAAACTATCAGGCCCCTGCCCATCCCCAATTTTTGCAGGCTTTTTAAAGACTAAAAATTTAATAACTTGAGTTATTTTCATCCTTATAACATAAAAATTACCTGGGCATTTTTTGAGGTGAGGATTCAAATTTAACACTGCCATAAAGTATATACCTGACCTTTAA
Source organism: Euphysa ruthae (assembly GCA_035046665.1). Taxonomy (NCBI): domain Eukaryota; kingdom Metazoa; phylum Cnidaria; class Hydrozoa; order Anthoathecata; family Corymorphidae; genus Euphysa; species Euphysa ruthae. Next base: position 5,370 of record JAUZNK010040043.1, read on the forward strand.
TTTGTGAATTCATTTTTTTTTTTTTTTATTTGTGAACCAATTGAATTTTGACCCTATCGAAATTATTCAAAACATTGATGTTAAGGTAAAATTGAACTGTATTGTTTGTTTTATAACGAAGTTTTAAACGACATAAAAATATTAAATTTCATATGTGGATTATTTGTGCATTTTGACTAATTTGTTGATTATTATGGCGTAAAAATGTATTAATAAAACCTATGTCTTTTAAGAATAAAAACTAACATAATAAACTCCTTGTGAAATACATGTATACCATCTTACTTGTGTATGATTACTTAAATGATGAGACAGGAAGTTAGTAACATTGAAAAGCACATGTTTAGAATTGAGTAAAAACAAATTGTAAAGTTAGTAACAATGGAATTATATTTATAGCAAAGACATGTGTGAAAATCATTATCATCATTTCCATGGTTTAGAATTTTGTTGTTTAGACATAACTGATTAGAATATGGATAAATAAAATTTTTTTGTGATCGAACATAACGACTTTTTGAAGAATGTCAATTCATGACGTCATATTGGAGCACAGAATAAATATATATATTCATATTTTTTTTTATTTACTACTTCTTGAGCTAATAGAAGAATTTGGAATTCGCGAGTTTTTATCGAGCGGTGATACAAATATGGACTTTGGACCTTGGTTAAATTGACCATGATAATTGTACTATTTTTTTTGTATATTTATTTATTAAGAAAAATCATTATCTTGGTGTACCTATTCTTCCACATATTCCTTCTGCATATCTCATTGTTACAAACTAACAAAGGAAAGAATACAACTTTGAATTAAGGAGAAAAAAATCTCCTTTATAATATTTTATTTATGCTTTTCCGTATTAAAAACAAAACAAATAAATAATCACGAATTATATAAAAAGGATAGAGTGGTTTGGAAAATCTACATAGTAATGGTTTGATATGGAAAAAAAAACTAATCTCTATAACAACAACCTTAAAAAAAGTGTAACATTCCTTACATGTATTTTAGACATATTTTAATCAAGTATTTTCATTGGTCGCTACTATGCCAACTACCAAAAAACAACAAAAAACAACTTGACAGAATGATATCGAAATTTTAAAGAACTTCATTGGTTGGTTTTAAACAATATTATCGTCTTTGATTGGTTGTTTTTAAACAATGGGCAAGTAGAACAATATCATAATATAATAGTTTTCTTTTAATAACATACATTGTCAAGAAGTTCTAGATTCAAATGTAGAGCGCTCACTCAGCATGAAAGGTAAGGGGGATCGATGCCCTAGTTCTCCAAATTTCTTTATAATTTTCTGAAGATAGCAAATTTTAACATAGGTTGTCAAGTACACCAGAACCAAACCCATGGGCTCTTCTACAATAAATTAGTTTGAAAAACTATTTGTTTTGGTGTTATACCCAGGTTAAAATAATTGAATAACTGAATTCAAAATTTCTTTTTAAGATTTCTTTTTTAATGCTATATGCACCAAATAGTCAAATCTTGGCAGGTATATAGCTAGTTATATAAATGTTAGTGCAAGATGGCATTAAAATATTATGAAGATTTTATGGAACTTAGTGTTAAACAACTTCCGGATTTTCTTGCAGTACATGTCATAAATATGTACTGCAAGAACATCCTCTGAGGATCAACTTAAACATCTGAAGCAGTTAAATATTCCAGATCAGTTAGAAAAAAGGTTTGTCAATATATCTATTAATTAAATCTAGGTAATATTTTTGCATTCATTCTTGAAACTTTTTAATAATAGTATATGATCCAAGCAATCACAGATATATTGTTTTCGTGTACTGTAGCTGCTGAGCATCATTTTTAGGAATTTCATAACCTAGCCTAACTATAGTACTATACTCATGTTTGATGGAATAAACATTTTAGAGTTTTTGTATAATAATAATATTTGAGAAAACTATTTTCTTTATTTGGTTTCACAACTAATTGGCTAATATATAAAAGCTCCATTAGCATTGTTAATATCAATCATTAAGTGATTGGTTAGAGGGTAGCTAATGGTAGTATAAGGGAAAGAAACTTCAATGTGATTGGTTAGAGGGTAGCGAATGGTAGTATAAGAGAAGGAAACTTCAATGTGATTGGTTAGAGGGTAGCGAATGGTAGTATAAGAAAAGGAAACTTCAATGTGATTGGTTAGAGGGTAGCGAATGGTAGTATAAGAGAAGGAAACTTCAATGATCTAAAAATCAAGATCTAAAAAAAAGTTATCGGGGATAACAACTCTTCTAACACCAATACGTAGTGAAATTAGGAAACTCAAAGAAGAGGATGATATACTCTACACCGTTGTCGAAAAAATGATGATGAATGACAAATCAAATAAATCTGTAAGATACAAGAATAGTTGGAGAAATAAAGTATAGTAAGTTTAAAACTGAAGTGTTTGAATTTGCTTAACAAACTATACACAATGTAATAAAGATAAAGATAAAAAAAAGAGAAAAAGAAGATTGTGTCGTTAAAACAACACTGTCAGTTGTATGCAAGTGTGTTTGTATTATGTCAAAGTAGAGACGGTGATTTAGCATTTCTTCAAACACAAAAATCATTCTGACCCACCAGCACTCTCTGTTTACAGTAAATTGCGCTAACATCAAAATCTGACATAATTTCAATATTTGAGAAATTAGGAGAAATTTCAAGCCTTCAAGCACAGTAATAGTCCTTGATGGAGGTGCTATTGTACAAATGATTGCCTCAAAACTTTTAAAGAACTTCCAACAATACTGATTTGTAGAGTTTGGATTTTATATCAATGAAAAACTCAATACACAAAAAAATTTACATACAGAATTTTTAGATACTTTATTTGATATAAGCCCAATAGTATCAAGACAAGAACAAGGGAAAAACGTGGCCATAGGAAAAACCTCTTGTGTGTTGATGAAAATAAAACCGAGCTTTTTTCTATGCTTGCTCATTTCATTGTAAATCAAAGTACTACTAAACAAAATCGTATGTACCATCAACGACAAAGTTGTTTCAAATAACACAAATGTTGACCTGACACAAACGACTCCATGTAATCATGAAGAGGCATATACTCACATTTTTGTTCATATTAAAGCACTTTTTTTGGATAAAAATTCAAAAATTACAATATTAACCGTTGAAACTGATGGTGCTAGTAACAGCTGAATCCCAATACCATTTTCTTGAAAAAATAAGCTTAAAAAAACTTTAGACCGAAATTGGTGTTGGCAAAAACAAAAAATAGTTAACCGTGCATTCGTACACATTCCAAATTAGTCTACTTGTTTGTGAAGGTTTACTGTTTTGGTACGCATTCAGTGGATGTCACATTATGTCGAGTTTTGCTGGTAGGGATAAAATGACAGCAAGGCAAATCTGGAAAGTGTAAGATGAAGTAACGAATGTGTTTAGGTTTTTTGTCTAAAGCAAATTACTATTTTGTTGACAACAACTCTAATCAAAGTGCTGGAATGGTATGCGTATCTTTTGTACAGACTAATGGAATTTCTGATGTTAACGAATGCAGGCGGATGATGTTTACCAAGATTTATATTCTATTACAAAACCGTTTTTTTTTTAGTTATATAAAATAAAAAGGCAAAAACCTTGTTGATTCTTGATTTTAAAAGCTCACAAGTTGTTTCTGTCCATCATTACTAGTAACTAGCTAGAAGAAGTATCAAAAGTTGTACAGAAATTAAAAAACTGTGGCTGCAATTTGTAAAAATTTATATCTGACTTGCACTGAATTGTGCAATTGTAACACACAATACACACAGATATTTTTGTATCTGGAGTTTACTTTAGAACTACTTTGTGCTGTACTTTCACTGCATTTGGTTTTTTCTAAAACTTTTTGCTAAAGCAAACTTTTTATCGTTCTGTAAAAACTCCCTTCAAAAACTATTATAAATTATTTGATTTACATAAAGCTATACTAAACCAGTTCTAATTTGCTGAAATATTTCACTTTTCAAGGCTATATAAATAATTTCTTTAATAACAAAATATATATTTTTTTATAGTTTAGGATATTTCAGGGGGTGAAATATTTATGCTCAAATAATAAAATACCATACATAATTAACAATTTGAAGTTTGAATGTCAGAAAACTGTAAATTTTATCATAAAAACAGTTTAAAATAGTTTAAAAAAATATGTTAATGGATATACTTTAGCACAAGTAAGTTGAAATATAATTATAATACAGTCATAATAATATACTCATATATTTTTAACAAAGTGTTATAATAGGTTTTGACTTAAAATTATCTTTCCAACGATATATAACACTGCCGCTTTTTCAAAAATACACTAAACAGATGACCCAATTTAGATTTTTGAATTGATGTAGCACTTAGAACAAACACGCCAATTTTCAAACCTGTGCCATCAAATGACGCATGGTTAGACTTACAGACTAAATGGCTTTGTACCAAAACAAAAACATTTTTGTGTGCTAAAAAAACAAAAACTAAAAACATTTTGGGCTAAGATGTATATAAACCTACCAACATTGTCATCCATCATACTTTCAGAAACATCAGTTTCGCCCCCATCATCATCACAGTCAATAGTAACTTTATTTTCCACATTTTCTTCCTCTTCTTCACTGTCTGTATTATTAGCATTATTCAAAGCACTATCAATCCCTGTGCAAAATTTATTTACAGCTGCATTTACATCCCGTGTCAGTTTCAAAAAGGTATGTAAGTTATTTTTCTGCATATCAAGTGTAGGTGATTTTAATTGCTTCACGAGTGTGTTAGCCCATTTTAAATTAACTGATAATTCTTTGATTTCGCTGGATACTTCTACTTTGCTCATTCTAGATTACTTAAGCTTCACATCACCAAACCTTTTAAACAGGGTATTAATAGTGCTGACAGAGATGGAACTATATCAGGTGAACAATTCAATATCTACACTACCAAGATCTTGTGCTAGGAGATGGTTTAATTAATTAAATGATGAATAAATCAATTAATGATCTTTATAAATACCAAGTCAAACCATATCAAAACCTTCCTTGTACTTATTATACCTTTAAATTATTATCATTTTGAAATACACTACTTTACAAGTAATAAAAACCTTGGGAATTTTAGTCTTAACAAAGTAGCCATTTTTCTGAAAAATATGGAATTAAAAAAAAAAAAGAAAAAAAAAAAAAAAAAGAAAAGGATATTAGAAATAGTTTTTCTGTAAACATAACTTTTTGTAATAATAAGGGAAAGTGCATTAAAATAAAAATATTTTATAGTATAAAGAGTATCTGATAATGAGCAGAAATTTAAGTATAAATCATACAATAAAAATCATTAAGCAGTATTTAAATTCTAACTAACCGAAATGTCTATACATGCATTTCAACCTCTCTAACAGGTGCATTTAGGAAAACATTACCCCACAACAAGAGAATAGAGTAATATTCAGAATAGAAAATATACAGTTGTTTATTATAGCAGCAATGGGAATATTTATTAGTTATTATAATTCCGGAAAAAGTCTCTTGCCACGGATATCATATAAACACCCCATGATATATTCAGTTAGTTTTTTCTGGACCTATCCACCTTTGAAAATTCAACACAAATGCTAGCCTTTTCAATATTGGAATGAATCTTCATTATAACATTAATATCCACATTATCAATAGCATATATTTTTAATTGAAATGTAATTGGAATTTTACGTATATATAGATGGTACTTAAAAGAAAAGCACAGACAGACTCCATAACCTAACTACACCATTCATCATTGAGAGAAGGGAAGCAAAAAAAATTTTTGGAATTTAATCTGATCAGAGCTGCTAAAACTGAATAGATCAATCATAGCAATATTTAGGGAAAAATATATTTTTATCGTTTTGATTCCTTTATGAGCTTATTAAAAAAAAAAAAAAAAATCCATAATTGCTTTTGAAAATTCTAAAATGTTCTCTATGACACCAAATTCATAATTTTAGTTTTTTAATCTAATCTGCTTGCTTAAAGGCAAAGATAAATAATAGTTCAATTAAAATAGTTCAAAAAAAAATTCAATTTTCAAAAAAATAAGCCTTTTATAGTTTTAGTAGCTAATATTTCAAATATCGCGTCTATTTTCGATAAAAATCATCAGAAATCTTCAAAACTATGAAAGCTTGACAGATGGTATAATCTTAGGACCATAGCAACACCCCTAGCAAAGACATTTTGACCTAAATAAAAACCCAATAAAACCTGACTTTCTGTATATGTATGAATTTGGAATAAACAATGTATATATAGCTTTATCTCAAATTCCAAAAGCTATCATTTAAAAACTAAACTTTTGCTGTATAAGCCAGTTTTGTTTGTTTTACTTTTGAGCAACACAACGTATTTTGATACAGTTTTTTTTTAACAATTTATTAGACTCTAATAAATTATTCAAAGAAGAGGCAAAAGTAGACCAAAAGCTCATATATATTGGGGAAAGACAAATTATACTGTTCCATCAATAATTTCATCTCCAGCAGGGCCATCTGTATTAGCTTCTACTACTACTACTACTACTACTACTATAGCTTTACTACGATAACAACACCATTGTATGTCACCAAAATTCTGCTTCAACAAGGAAATTGCATGTAGTTTCTTCAGTTATAAAAGTATGTGATAACATAGACAACCCTAAACACAATGTTCTAATGAACAATGATGTAGTCAGATCAGTAACTGATTTGGTGGGAATATGTCCTATTCTGAGTTGTCAATCATAGGTAAATCTTAGTCATGATATTGAATCAAAGAATGGGTTGGCTCATTTGTCAGTCCTGTACGTGGCTAAAAGCATATTATACCTCCACAGAGATAAACTTTGAAAAGCCTAAAAAAAGGAAGAAAGGCTTTTGACGTCAATATTAGATCGACGTTTCGAGAGATCATTAAAGAACAAAGTGGCATTGAAACATTTTGCGATGTGATGTATATTCCACTGCCAATGAGTTTACCGTCATATAATGAAATTGTTGATAAAATCTATGGTAAAAGCTTCTTCAAATTCAATGTTCACAGCTTCCCAGCAGAGTGTTGACAATGACAGTACAGCAGAAGGTACAGCATTAGATGAAAATGATAGTGGAACAAAAATATAACTGTCAGTGTTGACGGAACTTGGCAGCATCGCGGTTATTCTTTGTAACTTTATCGACATGCAAAAAATTATAAATCTTGTAGATGTTGGGAAAGCAAAACAGGATCTCCTGAGTATGATGAAAGGTTTGCAAAGCACAAATGCCTAATTAACCACACCGGTGGAATCTTCAGGTGCGCTTCAAATTTTTAGGTTTGCTTTCTCAAAACAACTTACTTTATACAAAACATAGAAGTGACGGTGATAGTGTTTGAAAGTTATTGTAGTTACCGAGCCATATCCTGGTTAAAAAATCAAAAAGAGCAAGTATGTCGGGCATGTACAAAAGCAAGTCGGTTCCCTGTTAAGAGCACTAAATGTGTTTTATTTAAGGAAGATCCTGAGTGATGGTAAAAAATTAACTGGCAAAAGTAAAACGACAAATAGGTATGAATAGTCTCCAATAATATTATGAATGTGCAAAGGTAACTTTAATAGTATGAAAAATCAACAACGATGACACAAATATTGCTTATGCATGGAAAACATGTGGTAAAAATACCAATTGGACAAACTTTTGCACACATCTAAGTATAAAAAATCAATATTCCAAAGGCAGTTAGTGAGTTAATCAAACCAATATTTTCGTCAAAGGATTTAGGTGTTGACAGTTTACTCGAACAATGTTTAAATGGTGAGACTCAAAATGTGAGTCGCTGAATAGCATTGTGTGGACAGGTGTACCAAAAAGTGTTTATGTCAGTAGAAAAATTTCAAAAATTTCAGTAGCATCAGCTGTTTTGCCGTTTAATGATGGAGGGAGTGGTATTTTGTCTCTTTTAAAATACTTGAATGTGTCTGAGTGATTTTTTTACCACTCGCAGCTTGGTTCGTAAAAATGAAACCTATGTTATAAAAAATGAACATAACAGCTACTGTCACATTTAAAAACCAAAGGAAACAATAAGGGTTTCCAGAAAAGGTTTTGAAGACAAAATCAAAGACAACAAAGGGGAAGTTTATGGACAAAGAAAGTTTTAAATTTTTGAATGAGAGTGTATTAGTTAATTATTAGTTAATTTAGGTTTGAATTTTCTCCGTTTATCGTTTTTGGATCTCCTGTCAAAGATTGTGGAATGACCTTTTAGTCTCAAAGTTTAAACACATGTCCTTTATTTTATTCTTGATGTACTGAAATTAGAAAATATCTAAGTATCTATCCAAATATAGCCATATTTTACAATAATTGACAAAAATTTTGTTCACAATAAACAAGGAAGAGCGGTGACAGGCAAATATTTTTAAATGTAATCTTTTAAAATTTCAGCACATAATATAGAACATAATCTTGAATTGCTGAAACTTTCAACTACTTTTCATTTATTTCTGAAATTAAGGTTACATTATTTTTGCCTTAATTTTGCATTTTGCAAAAAAAATAATCTTTCTAAAGCTACAAATATAGGTTGACATTTTTGAAACATAAAATATCAAGTAGATTTTATACTATAGAAATTTACTCAAACAAAAGTTCCAATATTCAAAATTCTTTAGAATCACTAGTCAAGCTTTCGTAAGCTTTATGAGACTAATGGACTCCAGACTATTTAAAATCTAATATCAATGTCTAAACGGAGATTGTTGTTCTTTAATTTTAACTGTGTACATTAACTTATATTTTGGCTAAATTAACTGCAAATATCTTTCCACTCTCAATAGCTACAGTATTGCTGTACATATTATATGAGACAACTGGAAAATTGCACTTGGTGGCTTTTTGATTGAAAAGAGTTGGTTTCCCACCAGGAATGGTGATAGGAAGGAGATCCGGGCAGTAAAATCAACTTTCTTCAATACCAAATCACATACAGAGCCTGTGTCAGACCCCTAATATTAGGGTTTTGCTGAATTGATCTGTTGTCTTTCACATTGTCACTGGCTTATGGTAATCTTTTTATATAGTGGGAGCATGGCTTTATTTTGATTCTGATATGTCCCGGTCAATAAGAATCAAAAGAAGCCTTAAAAAAAAAAAAACTTAAATTTAAGTTTAAATTGAAAATTACAACAATTAAAAATTAAACATCATTTTTCGTCTGAAAGTGCCCATATTTAAAATTAAACAAAATCTTTTAGAGAAAATTTCGAAGACATCATTTTTTGTTCAAAAATGACTATAGTTGAGCCCAGTAACAAAAACAAGAGTTTTCGACAGGTGACCATATGGGCCAAAAAAGGCTTTTATGATCCTCCAGCTTCATGAAAAATTTCAGAAAAACTTTATGAATGATTTGAGAAAATTTGAAAAATTTGGTTCCAGTACTAACAAAATGTTAACTGTCACTTTTCTACCCTTGTAGTCCAAGAACTTCACCCACAAAAACAGAAAAAACTAATTAATAAATGATCAAACTAAAGAACATATTTTGGTGAACTCATTCTTCACTTTGCCAGGGGGTCCAAAAAAACCTTCACGTAGTCAAAGTAAAAGTCATAAAAATTAAACAATGATTATTTTCAAATTTATATCATAAAAATTTCATCTCTAACAAAAATAACTAATGATATTATAAATATGTTTCTATTGCTTTACTTACAAATTTCATTTATAAAATTTAATCAAATATTTACAATTTTAATTATGAATATATAAAACCAATGAAAGTTAATTAATAAACGGTTAAAAATTTCACAACAAAAATAATAATTTTACTGCCTAAAAACTTAACAAACACTTAAAAACAAGAGTTGTTGTCTTGCTACACTTCTAAAAATTTAAAAACCATAGAACAAGATTTGTTATATTATACTTCTATAATTGGGAAATTTTAAAAAGCAAAAATTATTGTTAGTAAATACTGCTTCCTTCAGAACAAGCAATAAATTTCCTGTTTTATCAAGGGTGGTCGAGTCAATCTCTGACATCATATGCTTTAAAATTTAATTTTTCGATTCATATTTTAACAACTTGGTGATGGAAAACATAGACATCGACTATTTTTACAGTTTTATCTTTATATTTTTCTTATTTTTTGGTGAAATTTTTCGGTGTCTTTAAAATTAAAATAATTGAACCAAATGTTTGATTTGCACACCTTTGGGTATTTTAAATCAGAAAAAAACTGGTGACAAAGGGGTAATAAAATATATGTGTGAAGTTTAATATGCAAATTCCTAAGCTAACATAAGTTATTCTTTAAATTGGCATCCAATAAAAGTATTTTTCTTCTTTTAAATCAATCTTTTGAGGTTTATACTGCCCATTAATTTTCTTTAATTATTCAAATAAATAACACTTTGTGAGAGTTTGAGTATAATGAAATTGTAACAAATTGTAAATAAAACTAATCAAATACAAAATCATTTTAGAAAATTTCAAATCAAAGCCTCAATTTTCCTTAAACCTTTATTGTGTGAATGTTAATGATGTAATATTACGGCAAAATGGCCTCATGTAAACAAGCCCAAATTAACTACATTTTCTTTTCATTAACTTGATTTGATCTCAAATGGGCAAGACTCATATTCAAATTTTGAATAAAGTGAAACTGAAATTTTACCATTTTAACGCATTTTTATAATGCAACAAGTGTCGTAATAACGCTGTATCATTTTACAATTTTTATAATGGTTCAAAAAAAAAGTTACGTTTAAGGATTAAGAAAGTCAAAATCCTGATAAAAATTCAAGACAATAATCAAAGTTATTCTAAGATATAACAGCGATTGAGAAATACGAAGGGAGTGGATAACTCTCTTTCTTGAGTGCAAGAGGAAAAATAATGAAATATAAATTAACATCATTATTTGAAAAGGCTTTTCAGCCACAATCGACTTTCATTGCCTTAAATTGAAAAGAATAGAAGACTGAAATATTTTATGACCAATTTATTTACACTTAAATTATTTATTTATTTTCCTATTTATAAATATAATTCTAAAAACATCAAATCAAATATATTTATAAATTCTATTCCAGTATTAAAAAATATTTTCATTTTAAAATCAAAATTAATTACTTTTGATATAATTACATTGAAAATAATAAAAAAATAATATGATTCCATGAAAACATCAATAATATAAAATCTTATGTAACTTGACAATAGTAATCACTTTCAATATTAAAGTACAGATTTTAAAAATAAGATCGTTATTAATGTTTTTATATCTGTGGATTTACAATTTTAAATTTTCAAGGCACAACATTCCATTTCAACACAATCTAAATTATTCTTGCTGTTTGAAATGTTCAAAAAATTCAGGGGCAGATGTTTTACTTGATCTAAAGATAGGTGTGTTTCATACCTTCTTAAATAATACATTGAAAATAAATAAGACAATTTAAGTTATCTTGTATTGAAAACCATTGCAAAAGATAACACCCAATAATTATCAAATCCTGAATCAGTTAGAAATACATCTAAAGCCTAATAGTAATGATTGAAATAAACTCACATATAAATTATACAAAAATTTGGCTGTTAATTTGGCAAAGACTTGAAAAAAAGATTCATAGCATTGAATTCTATTAGCCATGTACACTACCTGGAGATTTAAGTTTGGAAAAAAATCCCAATATAAAATAAATATTTGCAAAAATTAAATAAAAAAATTATAATAAAATAACAATCAACTGTAATATTTTTAATAATAATTAACCTTGTTTTAAATAACTAATTTTATAAATCTTGTTAGAAAGATTACAGGTGATAGTAATCCTACATTAGATCTACTCAATAGAAAAAAACATAGAGCTTCAGTCCATTTTATTGAAAAGGGTAACAGTTAATGATAAACGCAAGTCAGTGTTTTAAGTTGCAAAAAATGTGAGATATTCAAAGGTGACGCGTGAAATGAACTTTAACATAT
>JAUZNK010040054.1:0-17360 GCA_035046665.1 Euphysa ruthae
GTTGTTTAATGGATATGCCTCTATAAATTATATTCAAGGGATCTGCTTTTTTAGCTTTCATTTTAGAAGAAAAGAGGTGTTAACTAGATGTTAGCTGAAATAAAGATCATTGGATTAAAAGGCTTTAAATTGTGCTAGGAAAACTATATTAGCAAGAAATAGGTCATAACTATAGACATTGCACGCAAATTTTATGATTTTCAAAACTTTTAAAATATTATTACACAACTTATAGTAAGAGTAGGGTTTGCTGACTATTTCAGAACTTTTTCTCAAACGGTTTGGATGCTATGATGCAGAGCGTTTTAAAAAAAGTGATTTTAAAATTGATCAACAAAAAATGTTTCTAAAAAACTAAAAAGATCCAGTTCAATGAACCTCTCCTTCTTCAACAGTGTTTTTTGGTGTCGAAAACCTTTAGCTTTAACTATTTTTAGATATTTCGGTAGAGTTTTTGGATCTATAATCCATGATTCGCATTACGCTCATCGTGTTTTCCTATAAAAAAAACCATCGATATAACATTATGGTTGTAAACCGCATTCATTTCAAACGTTGAGAATTCCTCTCATGTATTCATTAAAACATATCATTGCTGATGAAGCACCGATTTTTAATCATTCCGACCAACAAAAATTGATATAGAGAATTTGTCCCACAACGTATTTTTCTAACATAAATTGCACTTGAATTCAGGAAAATATAGCAGCCAGAGGTAGAAGTCTTTTATTTCAGAAATAATGTCACGGTTAATTAAAATAATGTAGTACCATGTCCATGAATTATATGATGCAGCATCTTTGTTACACTGTGATAAGAATCTTGTCAATTTTATCATGGAAGAGTTAAGGAAGAGGTGATGATACTGATAGGATTATAATTAAATATTATATATTTAAATAACCGGACACTCTACCAATAATTTTCTCAAACAACCCGGAAAAGAAATACAAGACAGTGTAATCAATTTTACAAACGAGACGTAGCAAAACATAGCGTAACCTAACATAACATTTCAAATATATCAATGCTACCAAAGTTACACAAACGCAAAGAATTAAACGAAATAATCAAAAACAATTCACCAGAAGTTATTAATATCCCAACATAAATAGAAATCGTAGGCAGACCTGTTTTTATTGACTTAGCTTATCATACTAGCGGAATTTCTGAAATAACATATGTGTGAAAATTATCCCCAAAGTCCTTAGCGACACTTTTAAAGAGAGAAGCTCAAACAGCTGTTAAGAAGGTACATTAACATATATGTCAAAGAGCTATATACGAATATTGCACATGAAGCGATCGAATGCAGGTTCAAAAAATTGATAGATCATTTACCATTGCTATAGCGACTAACAAAAGAACTTGTACTGCAAAGATAAAAACTATTTTAAAATTTCAGCATTAAGCAATACTTATTACTGATCAAGAGGACCGCTATGGGTGCATTAATAGTATTCGCCATTATTGAATCGATCTGATTTTTCTCAAAATTTAGCCTAAATTTTAGCTTGTTCGTAATTACTTCCAATATCATGAAAACATCATATTTAAATGGTTCAAAAAAAATTGATATCGAACCTTCCTCTACACTAACGAATAAAATAAAACCAAGTCAAATTCATTTTTGAAAACTATTGCTCATCAATAACTTGCCTTGGCTTAATAATATTTCAAATTAGAGATGATAAAATAAAATTTTATTTATGTTTCAACATTACAAACTCATTCTGTTATCTCACTTACGCCTGTTGTTACTAGCACAAATCAATGCTAACTTGTCTACGAGAGTTATCGAAATAGTTTCTGAAAACAGAGAAAACAAAAATATGTAAAATATAAATTGAATTTAAAGAATGACTTCTTAGATGTGAGACTCAAAAAATGTCTGTCTTTTTACGTGCTCTGGCAAGAACTGACTTTAAAGAAAGGTTAGTTTAAATGTCTATAAAGCTTAGAGTAAGAAAACAATCTTTAATCTATAAAACATAATTCTTTTATTCTAAGAAAGTAAATAAAAAATACACGGTAGAGCCAATAAATCTATTTTCCAAATAAAAAACACATAAACAGTTTTAACGAGAAAATTAACAGCTCACCCCCTCTTAACAGGTACAAACTTACTTACGAGTAAAATTTACTAGGGAAGGTAGAGTAAGAACACGGAAAGCGATAATCGCCGATTCATAACTTATAACTAATACTTTGGGAAATAGATACTGTCTTTTAAGAGACTAACCTTGAATGGTATTCTAGTGGACTTAAAATCCTGTTACTTAGACGTTAATAGGGAAATTTAATTACTTATTGACTAAAACTCAAGTTTGGTGGGTTTAAGACTTCAAAACGCAAAATTAAGCACTGCCATAGCGTTCAGCGATGGCGAAGGTAGGTAAAACATCTACAATGAAATTTTGAAGATTCCTGAGAGGGTTTCCGTCTTATAGCACAATCAGTGCTTGTAAACAACACCTCCCTGAAAAATGTTGAAAAATGCTTGGGTAACAGAAATGCTGAGGAAAAGGGGGTAAGTGAAGAAAATGCTGTCTTTTCAGTTTTGCCAGCTCGTTTTGTTACTGATTGAATAGCGGAATTTGTTGAAATTTTTAAAGAATGGAAATAAAAATATTATTATTATTTCCGGCAAATATGTTATTTTCAAATATTTCTCAAAATTTCGTTTTTCACGAATAAACTATGTTCACAAATTTCGAAGTCTTCTTTTATTTGAGAAATCATAGTTGAGACAAACCATTAGCTTTATTTGTTCAAATTATAATATTTTACCATCAAATAGCATTTTAGAAATTCTTTTTGCGAACGAGAATTCTGATAATAAAGACGTTTCGCTCAGTTTATTTTTCGTTAATCAGAGCCAAAACCGAAAGCAATAAAAACAGTAAGTATATAAATAGCACCGCTGATGTGAAATATTGAAAATTATACATTCAAGAGTTAGATATAAAAATATCAATTAAAAAAAAAAAAAAAAAAAAAAAAAAAAAAAAAAAAAAAACTTCAATACCTCAAAAGACTCTATAAATACCAGTAAGCAGAGAATCCAGTAAATCTGAGTCAAAAATTAGACAAATTTGAAAGTTAAGTTATCAGAAAGATAACTTAAACTTTTTGTGTCAGTGTTGCACAATGTGAATAGTAGTTCAGAAAATGTAGTAAAAAAAATTCAATTCAGTGAACTTGAAATAGCTCGCTTTAGCTTAAAACAGCAGAAACTCTTTCGCTTAAAACCTCTAACTTCGTAAAAAATAATGTCTATTTTATGAGAAAAAAAAAAACTAAAGGTACAGAAAGCAGAATACACTCTTCCTAAAAAACCGGAAGCATAATTAACAGCTTATTTTTTAGACGAAATAAACTTTAATAGCTAAAATACACGATCAGTCATAATTTCCAATATCGCAGAAACCTTCAGTTGACTCGACCAAAAATAGTTCATGGCAAATTGAGTAATAATCGATGGTTGATTACGCTTTTAGACGAATGAGGGTAAAAAAAGAAAAAAGTAGAATAACGCCACGTTTACAGCGCCTGCGCTGAAATGCAAGGTCATCTCGTCTTTGCTTTATATGTATAGCCCTGCTTATTCAAAAAAAAAATTGACAGATGATTTGGCGGTGAATAAAAGCTTCTATGATATTAAAACCTCAGTCTAGGTACACACATAAAGCTTTCAGTAACAAAATTTAACCTTTTACTAAGCGAATTCTGAGTATGACCTTATTATAAATTTGCCTGTAAAATTATGAAAATCAAATGTAATAATCAAAGTTTACAAAAACTAATTAATTTTGAAAATATGTTCATTTTTAAATATAAAAAACCATTCTACAAAGTAATATTTACAACCGCCAGATATTCAATGTGACGACCATGCGTAGCACTTTCCTTCATTTAAAAAAATATTTTTGAATATTCATGTTCTGTGTGATGACGTCATCTGTCAACAGATAAGTAGTGTTTCAATGAAACTATAGCTTTATACAAGAACTCATACTGTCCCTAAAACAAATGTTTAAATGAAGTTAAAAGTTTTTAGGGAAGGAATTTTTGTTATAAATGGAACTGCAGGATATTTCAGACCATTGCACGGAAAATAAGAAGTAAAAAGTACAACAAAGGGAAATATGTGTGTTCCTGAAATAAAAGTATCGTATGATTCGCCAACCTGATAACTTATGATTTTTAAAAAAATGGTAGAAAATACAGAATTTTTAAACCAAAGAACAGCAATTTTTCTTCCCGGTAAGACCAACGAAAATAACGAAAATAGTTGTTTATTTTGGGAAGATAAAAACTTTGGACCAAGAATACCTATTTCTTGATCAAAATAAAAAGATTTACGATTTACTTCCCAGAAATTTGCAAAATTTGGTTTGAAAAACCGGTTTAGAATATTTACTCTAGGTCCTACTAGCACCATCCAAAATTCGGTCTGTATAACCGGGTCAGAATATTTCCTCTAGGTCTTACTAACACCATCCAAAATAAAAAAAAAAAAAAAATTTTCGATAAAATTAAAAAGAATAAAATTTCGGATAAGCATTTAAACATTTAGTTTATAAAAATTCTACCATAACATGTTTATAAACATCTAGCTCCACGGTCTCCTCGATAAATTTTTCATCTAGACGATGACAAGGAAAAAACACCAAGGTATTATGTGAGGCAGTTTTTTTCCAAACGAAACTGATGAAAAAAAATCGGATATTTTCCAAGTTCTAATAAGAAGTTGCTAAAAACAAAATGCTGGGCAGACAAGGGCAATGTTTTTTTGTCAACCAATTTTTTTATTTAGATGTCGAAAAGCAGAAATTTACATCTGCTGCTATGTATCGAAACAATATATTAAATCATTGTTTCTTATTAACAAAGCTTAGACTTACAATTGACATGATCATATACATCCGCTGATTCCGAAGCATTTTAACTGTTGAAAATACATCGACAATTTTTAAAGGGTCTTCTAGTTGCTCTTTCAAATGGAGCAAAGCTAACAATATACCAGTGCGTCCGATGCCAAGACTAAATGAACGTGGAATAAACGCATTAAGCATTCAATTCAAACGGATTTACAGTTTCTGACTTAAAATGCAACAGCCTTGATTTAATCAGTTCATTTATTTTTCGTTTAACTGAGGACAACATATAGCTAAATTGAAGCTTATTATAAAACAACTTAATGTGTATAGGACCATAAATACGTGTAAACCAGTTAGGAATATAATATCATTAGAGGTCTTGACACAAATTAAATATGATACGTACACAGACTAGCACTACATTATGGTATAACAGGAGTTTTATAATGGGAAATCTCTGTTATTTTCGGAATGATATTTTCGGAATGTTGGCAAAGGAAATGTGTTGAAAGTCTTAACAAAACTTAGTTTTTAAAGAGGAGTCGCAAAAAAGGCAAATTTTAAATTCAAATTTTATCACCAGGCAACTCTTAATAATTAAAATTCCCAGATAAATTAAAATACCTGGATGAGGAACTCGTAAATATTAATTTCGGTCGTAAGCGTAGTTTCATTTAAATCTATAAATGGCCGTGATCACATACTCATAAGGCCCATCAAGCTAATTTTAAAAGGCGATAAAAAAAAGTTTAGATTGCAGTTTGTCATTCAGGAACTTAAATGGATGTTTATAAATACGATTCCAGACATTTTCTTAAAAGTGACGTTCAAAGCACTTACTTGCAATGTGCTAAAATGGGAGCGATCGTTTCACCTAATTCTTGCTGACACTGTACAACATCAGCTATGAGCTCGAAGAGGAAAGCCATGCGAGGAAAAAGTGTTTCACTCCAGCTGAAGAAGTGATAGTGATATATACAGCGTGCCGGAATAGAATTATCCTGTGTAAGATATACAGCGTGTCAAGTGGGATTATTAGAAATGAATAAATTGTGAAATATAAAATAATTTAATATTGATTATTAATAATAATGTTATATATTGATATTATATAATATATATAATAATAATATTGATTATTAATACTATTACTAATATTGTAATTAGCTATTTTGCAATTTTCGTCCTAACTCGAAAAAATAAATAAACGCAGAATTTTGACTATTTACAAAATATTGAAAGTTGTCTTATTTCCCTTTTTATCTCCTCAAAACACTTAACAAAAAAAAAGTCAATAGTTACAAGGAAAACTAGTGAGCAGAAAGACTAACGAAAGGCCATTGGTGATTTTGTTTCACAACTATCAGCTTCAGCAAATTTGCAAAACTAGCATAAAGAAACCGTATCATATTATAACACTATTATAATATAAAGCGAATGATCGATTGAAACCCTGTTTCAAATTAAGCCATCGACCTTCTGAATTCACTTTGGCAACTGGGGCTTAACTAATGATTCTTGCTACAAGATAATAAATTTATATTGAAACACGGGCGAGCAAACATGCCATAACCATATATACCTTTTTATTTGAGAAAAAGAGCTTTCTTTGAATATAGTTATTTTCTTTCCTGGTTCCTTTGACTTCAATGATGTAAGGACCTATGTAAAGAACACTCCCGTTTTCCAAGTCACCTTCAGCACCGAACAAGACATTTATGTTATCATACGTTGCAATCTATAAAAAGATCAAAAATGAGTATTAATATTAAAGTAGGTGAAAAACTTTTTTTTTTAATATATAGATACATATATTACAAATTTGGGACACAGAACGAGGACAGACATACACCATCTAAATTCTGCTATAATATGTTGCCTGAAATTAGATGGTGGTTTCGCCATAAACGCAATCATCAAGCATGCTCGAACCACATACCTTTTCACTACGGTCTCCATAGTTCGGCTCCTTAGACCACTGCGTCATGGATTCACGAATGTTATTTAAATAATTTAAAGCATCTGCGTGAATTGACGTCAGTTTTTAATTTGTCAGCACTTAAAAAATTAATTTTATTTGAAACTTTCTGAGTAAACAAAAGCACTCCCACAAGTTTAGGGAATATTTTTCTAAATAAAATAAGAATTTATCGTTCAACATGCAAATGAAAGTAAATGTGAAGTAAATTTATTACAACGTTTAACTTAAACCTTTTCTCTTTGATAGTTTTGATTTTTTCAGTAATCGTTTTGCATTTTAATGAAAAATTGTTTTTCTTTCATTTGCTTTGCTGATTTTCCGTTAAAAAATGATTTTCTGAAAAAAAAATGAGAAAGAATTTCATTTCTTTCTTTTCGTAGGATCGAAGCTTGAAAAAGAAACTGAATTTTGACTCAACACAACAAAATATTTGGAATATTGTTCTTTTACTAATTCTGCTGAAGCTCTTTAGCATACAAACGTTGGAAGCATGAGACTTATGTGAATATGACAAACCGTCGTTTTTAAAAAGTTTTTCCAAAGTTCTTATTTTACTATCAGGTAAATGACTCTAATATTTACCTGACTTCGTGCCAACATGCTTCCAAATTTTAGCCTGACATGATTCTTGGCGTGGTATGAAAAACCGGAGTGCCTACAATATTGACTAATTCTCTTTTTTATAGAAATTAAATCAAAACAAAAACGCTGTCAGCTGCCGGGAAGATTTTATTAGACCACACAACGCAGACGGAATAATTTTTGGTGTAACATGAAAAACCAGTGTGCCTCTCTAATATTGACGTGCTTCCAATTTTCGGTGTGCCATAAAATTCAGCTTGACTTTAATTCTTCAGGATGTCTAATTCTCTTTTTAAAGAGCCAGCACGGTAATGAAATCAAAACAAAAACGTTGTCAGCTATCGGGAAGATTTTATTAGACCACACAATGTGGATGGATTAAAATAACAAAAGAAATCAGAATTGGTCTACGACGATTTGAATAGTTCACTTCTGCTGTGCACAAGGTTTGAAACGCCTGTGTCACTTCTGGCATATATCTGATAAGAGTGGCAACATGAATATGGACATAACCCCTTACTTGGATTGAAATGCAATAAGAAGAAAAGAGGTTTGAATTCAATACAATGGCAGAAGACTGAAAACTGAGGAATTAAAATAAACAAGCATGAAGTTCAAAAAAATGTCCAGCACCACGACGATAATATAATATATTGCGTCGCAACTTGTTTAATACAATAACTGTTGAGGGTAGGAGTTTTAATATGCGGTTACTCTGCTATGCATAGGTTTAATTTGATTAACTTCATACCTCGCTTTCGGGGCGAATTCCACAGGTAAATCGACTTTGCCGTTTACATACTTATGCATGAAGTTGACATTCGCCTTGGTCCAGAGTTTTCCTAACGAACATAACTGCAATTCAGCCATCATTCTTGCGATCATTCTTGCAGGGTTACCGAAATGGTTCCAGTCTGAGAATATGAAGCGTGCTGCTTTACGTTGTACCATCACCAATTTATCACAAAGATGTCTGTTGTGTTGACCGATCAGTTCCCACACTGGTGATGCCTATTGAACGATTGGTCTGATGTAGGTCATATAACATTGAATTTTGATTTTACGACTACAGGTACGTCTCTGGAGGAAGTTCCTTTGCCATCTTAACAATGAAACTAACATGAGGTTTCCATGAGATTTTTTTGTGGAAATTAATTTTGTGGAAAATAATTTTGTGGAAAATACTTTGCCTATTCAATGCTCTGAAATATCGTACACAAGTAGGTATTAGTAATGCCTTACTTTTACCACCAAATATTCATAAAATAAAATCCGTCTATAAAAAAAATCCAATACCTTTCAGTACCTAAATTTAGGATTGAACAAGTTTTTGTGATTTACCTTTTAAATTCATAGCTTATAAGCTAATTTAGGATTGAGGTTCAGGGAGATTGTAATTGCCGTTTAAAATTGTGGATAGATCTACAACCATTCACAATAAGTCTCAAAATCCCCCTATCCCCTTTTTCAATGTTGTTTTTGCCACTTCACACACATTTTTGTGAATGGTTGAATGAAAAAAAAAAAAAAAAACTATTTTCAGGGACCTAGAAAGTTTAATATGAAGATGTTTACTGTATTGTAAAGTGTTTTCTAGGGTTATTTGTTATTGTCATTTTTTCATGGATACGAGGCTGTTTATGAAATCTAAATGTTTTTCTTCAAAGGAAGAATTTAAATTTTTGGAATATGGCAGTTCTTTTCAATTAATCAGTTAAAATACTAATATTTTCTTTTTTTAGTGTTAAATTATAAAAAAGATAAAAGAACATGAACAAGAAAATTGCAATACCAGATAAGATATCAATGTACATGAGGTACCTCTATCATAACAAAAGGTTGAGAGGCAAAGTTTTGCTAGCTCGTTTTCCTCAGTATAGTAATGCCTCAATATATCGCTATGCTACGAAGGATATCAATGCTGTCACAATGGACAAGAGGAAGGATAACAAAGGAAGACCAAAAAAATTAACCGAACGTGATCGTTGTAAGCTTATCAGCAAAATCAATGGTCTCGAAGAACGGAAGGGAGCATCGTTCACTATAAAGGATCTACGAGCTGCTGCCAGAATTGATCAAAGTATCTCACATATGATAATGTAGAGCTATGCACTATAGAAGTTATCGCTTGCGTCGTGCTCGTAGAAAAATTCTTACAAAAATGGACCTTAAAAAGAGACTAAAATTTTGTTTTAAAGTCAAAAAACGTTGA
Organism: Euphysa ruthae; assembly: GCA_035046665.1. Taxonomy (NCBI): domain Eukaryota; kingdom Metazoa; phylum Cnidaria; class Hydrozoa; order Anthoathecata; family Corymorphidae; genus Euphysa; species Euphysa ruthae. The sequence goes on from JAUZNK010040054.1 coordinate 9,659, forward strand.
GAAAACTTTTGGAAAGATGCCATTTCAATTTCTTTAGATGAAAATAGCTTTAATCATGAAGACAATCCATGCGAGCAAGCACCAGCAACAATAAGTATGGCATAGACTAAGGGAGCCCATGAAGGAACAGGGTGAAAAGTTGTTGCCCACATTATTGTAGCCTTCGCATATAACACAGGTGTGGGGCTTTGTGAACAATATGATGACAGATTGAATGGACAAAAGTTTTCTGACTTTATCAGAGTCCATTTTCCAAATTTTTATTTAAAGAATTTCCAAATCCTAAAGGGAAGTTTTATTTGCAGGATGGAGACCCTAGCCAGAATAGCAAACTAGCTAAAAATGCACTATCTGACATTGGAGAAAGGTAGTTTTCAATACTGGCAAGATCACCAGAACTCAATATAATTGAAAACCTATTTAACGTAGCTAAAGTCAAATTATTAGCAGATGCATTGAGAAAAAAATTACTCCAGAAAACTTTGACAAATTTAGTGTAAGGGTTAAATCCAAACTTAAAGACACGTTAGTCGAGTTGATAATCTGATAATGAACAAGCGTGTCAAGCTTATAATAAAATTGAGGAGTCGGCAGATAAAATATTGAGTTGTATGACATCTATATACTGCATTTGCTGATTGTTTCAACATATAAAATCGAATATTATATGATTTTTTTTTAACAGTTTTTCACTATGCTCTGATACAGTATGTCAAATTTAAAAGCTCAGAACTTGACCTAAGATTTTGAATTTGTCTTTAGAAGTCTTCAAAGCAGCAATATCTAAAAAACTTTGATAAAACAAATATTACTTTTACTTTATTTATACTTTTATATTAATATATTTTAATTTCCATGAAAACAATGTCAATAGTTAACAAACTAACTTTAAAGGTGCGTTACCACCATGTGATACCATGCGATACCATTGCCTAATCAGTAAATTATAGGTAATTATTATAAAACATGTGATACCAAGCAATACCACTACTTCTTTAAATAAAAAGATTATATATTTTTGTTTAATAATTGGTGGTATCGCACGGTAAGGCATGTGTTTTAGTTGATTTCTGCATGTATAATAACAATTATGTAGTGGTAACACATGGTATCACAGTTGGTATCGCATTCATTTTAGTATCTAAACATCACAAAACAAAACTAAACTTTTGAATGTTTTCAATCTGATTTAGGCATTTTCACCAATAACAACCATTTTAGAAAAAATTTTGAGGGCACTATTTTCTGCTCACTTTCTAGTATCCGGTGATAAAATTTATAAACGTTCCAGTGAACCTCCGTCATCTCTGTTTAATGCTCGTCTCGACTTTTCAATTTACCTCCATAATCTATTTTGTTTTTGCTAATAACAAAGACTAGTATGTCACTGCTATGCACACACCAATTTGATATTGATTTTTTGGTGCAAAAAGATTAACTTTTTCTCACTCTAACATTAAAAAATTTTTCCATGATATTAACTCTGGAGTTCACCTGAAGTCTTGCATAAAAATCAGCTCTGATTTTGCAACAAGAACCCATGCATTCTTGTCATTTGCTGAGTTAATAAAACAATCAAAAATATTCTTTAGAGGCTTAAGCAAGAATGTTATACAGTATTAGCTGGTCCAATAATAAGAACATTTCTTTTCCTCTATCTTTTGACTTAAAGTTCGCTAAAAGCAGCTGCATATACATATAAATATACATATACATTAAAGTAATAAATTAATTTTTACGATGTTACTTTTTTATTTAATTTTGTTTTTAGCAGAAAATACTTCTATTTTATTCATAAAAATAGTGAAAGATACGCAGAAATACTCTAAAATAAACAATTATATAGTTATTTCTTTAAAATATTAGACTTATTTTGATTTAAACTTGTTTAAAAATTTGAATAAATTTATTAAAGTAATATATTAATTTTTACGATGTTATTTTTAATTTAATTTTATTTTCAGCAGAAAATACTTCTAATTTATTCATAAAAATAGTGAAAAATAACCAGAAATACTCTAAAATAAACGATTAAATAGTTATTTCTTTAAAATAATAGAACTTTTCTAGTACAAGTCATCCATTGATAGTTCTCTTTACATTCTGTCGTCTCAAAAACTTCTCTAATCAGATGCATGCAGGGTTTGTTTTGTCTTGTGATAACATTTTAAGCATTTTGCATTTTCCAGGTGTTTTCTATGAAATGATTCAATGTTTTACAATTGTTATTTAAGATAAACTCTGCCAAATCAGTCAATCCTTCTTGCTTTCGTTGGTTAGCTATTGCTGTTAGTTCACTCTCACAATGAAGATTATTCTTCAATAAGAACTCAATGACACCATAACAACTCTGTCTGTATCTTTTGATTATTTTGTTGGCAATAATATGCTACATGATTCAACTAAAAATGTTTTTTGTGCGAAATAGGCTCTCCTGTTAGCAAATGTTCCTTTCTTTGATATTAGAGATTTAACATCTTTCAAATCAGAGTGGTCTTTGTTATGAAAAACATTTTCATATTCTTTTGCTACATATCTGTAGGCTAATAAATAGTTGACATGCTTATCAGAGAAATTCATAGCAATGTTATGTTTAGCTTGTAAAGAATATTCAACAGATTTCCATTTATTTGAATTGACAGTTTCAATGCAACAGGTGGTCAGTATCATGTGGTCAGTGTCATCTTTATGTTTTTCTTGACAACATGTCCAGTGCACAACTTTAACCTTCTCTGAACCAGCATTAAAGGCCTTCTCTACACAGGTTCCATACTTTTCAAGAGTTGGGAAATCTTCTAAATTTGCTTTGCTGTATGTCACCAAGTAAACCCGTCTTTGTAGTTTTCGATTTGTTAATTGCTTCATTTGAAACTCATCGCCTGTGTCATTATAAAATGTAGCCATTTCAAAACATTCCAACATAACAACAGGAAAAAATTGGAATTATCCAAAATTCGAAGATTCAAATAAAAATTTTGATACTAATTTCTGACGGCATGCCGAATATAGAGGTATGCAGGCACCCCATATTAGATAACACGCAGACATAACCAATTTTGATGGTATGTTAGCATGCTATATTTAATGACACACCAAATCTGAAGGCACGCAGTTTACAACACTAATATCTAAGAACAATTTGGAACAAAATAGTTTACAAAGCCAGAACAAAAGTCCACGCAAAGTTATGAGAAATAACCTTTAAACCCAATGAATTTCAGCAAAGATTGTTGAAGAGCTAGCTAAAAGCAAGCTTACAGAATTTTGTTTCTTCTCCATTGAACCGTTTTCAAATTTTAGCTTTGATGGTTGAGAAATTAGCCCATTAACATTTTTTGAAAATATTTGTAAAAAAATTTGAAGACAAAAGAAATCTTTCCATTTATGATGCCCTCATAATGATATGTTTCAGGGTCTGATAAAAAAAAGTTGTTACGTCGTCTTTCTTTCTTTTTCAGTCAACTATATTGAGTAAATAATGTAAATATTGCATTTTTATTGGTATAGTTACCTTTTGTTAGTTACGTTTGACTTTCAGAATAATAAGAGAATCCAGACTAAAAATAATAAAAGTCTCAACTGGTGGCCATACAGGCCAAAAGATACTAGTAACTTCATGTAAAAAAAGCTTTGAAAATTTATTTTGAAGACTAAAATCAACATTATGGGCCAAGTACGAGAAGTTTTAAAAAGTTTCTTTGACACATTTCACTTTAAGGGAATATTAAAAGTGTACTGGCTAAATGTAAGGTCATTTTTATTCATCAAACAGCCTGATTTATTAAAACAGAATTTTAATAACTTAGTAAATAACTCACCAGCTCTTCATACGTCAGTAGACTGATTATAATAGTGATTTGATTCTCCCATATCATACGGTAAAAATCTTCTTTCATATCTTTGGGAGGGGCTTGTGTTGCAATAAACGATCTTTTATTAAAGAAACTCTAAAAAAGAAAGAAGAGGTAGTCACAATAAAATTTTTATTCAAATTTTGTCAATTTCAAGGTTTTCAACGGGTTAATGTTATTTAACCTGTTCTGTGAATATCCTACCTAAAACAATCTAGGTGGGCTATAAGACTAAATATCATGAAAAATAGAATGATTTGCCCAAGTTTAGGAAATCTAAAGATGTTTCAGGAGGGCTATAAAAATCCTTTGGATCGATTTAGGACATTTCTTTGGGTCAATTCTGAATTTCCCTGGGTTAATCATGCCCCAATGCCAGCTTTCTTTTTCTACAGACATTTCCAATGAGCTTTTAAATTGAAAACATTACAATAGAGTAAAAAACAATGAACCAATCTGAGTTGGAAATTTAAAACGCTCGAAAATTAAATAAATTAGCACCATGCACTTTAATTTATAGTAGTTATTTTCAAAAAAAGAAATCCAAGAAATAGTAGCTATGCCACTCACATCAATAAATGAAGCATTTATATAGTCTGATCCATCTATCAATGGCTTCTTTAGTAAACGGACACGAGAAAAATCCGCTAAAATTAAAAAAATTATAAGTCATTGCAAAAATTACTTTTTCAAAACAAAAGTTAAAGAATAAACAAATAAATTATTTAACAAAATTCATTTAATTCAAATAGAAAAATCGACATTTGCATTATTATATGTTGAGGGTATGTCAATCTAAAAAATACTACACATAATTGGAACTTCTTTATCATTACGAAAGTGTAAACATTTTGTACAAAAACAAATAGAAAATTTTTTGATGTAATAAGTTTAATTTTAAGGAATAAACTTTTTTCATAACTGTAAATCTGAATCTCTCTTTAACACATTTGAAACTTTCCATGCTTTTTAACAAGCATATCACAATCATTTTAAACGTTTAGCAATAGTATGTTTAAAATAAGAAAAAAATGATCCAATACAAAATTTCAAAACAGCAAAATAGAAAAAAAAATACCTGGTAAGACTGAATATGCAAGGTTTTTTGTTCTGTTACATGGTCGAAGTCCAGCCGATAGAAGATGACGTGGAATAAGAACGTTCTCTAATAACTAAATAAAATCTTAGAAAATAACACGCCACTAATATATTATAAAGTAACACGTCACTATTATATAAAATAACACAGAACTATTATATTATAAAATAACACAGAACTATTACATTATAAAATAACACAGAACTATTATATTATAAAATAACACAGAACTATTACATTATAAAACAATACAGAACTATTATAAAATAAATTGCCTAGAACACAGATTCAAATCATTAACTGAAAAATCAAGAGATCGCTTTTCCTGAAAATGTTGGAAAAAATTTACCCTCCACTCCTTAAATAATTTTGTATTTTTATCTCTTCTACAGTAGTCTTGGTTCAATGCAATCTCTAAGTCGAGAGAAGGAAGTGCTGTGATACCGGAACGAAAGTAGTCCAGCAGTGCATCATGGATCAATATGTATTGCGACTAAAAATTAATAAAATGAAAAAAATGAGAAAACAAGATACTCTTTATCTATAATAAATCTATCAATATATATATATATATATATATATATCAATATATATACCTAAAGTTATAATGCCTAACTTCATGCATTTAGCTAAATTGAGAATATAAACTTTTTAGAGCATATGGAGATTAATTCTTATATTTCAAAAACTCCTAACGAGGAATTAAAAAAAGATGGCTTAACTGGCACTAAATAAAAATTCTATGTGTGTGCTCTTAGATATCAAAACTGCCAGACAGCCTGGAAAAATTTATTATCTTTAGGCCAAACCCCAAATTTAAAAAAAATTATACTTTCTACTTATGTAAGATTCAGTAGTGCTGCAACATTTGAGTACACTAAATATGTACAGGAATATTAATTTGCCACAGTGTGATGAAACATTAAACACAATCATGGCAATGTAATTGATTTGCCAATTATAAGTTTCTTCTGACCTGGAATATATCGAGGTAAATCATACCAATTTGTCACAATGGTAAATCCTTTTGATTGATTTTAAAAACATACAACCAATAGAGAAGAACAGATAGCAATGTAAATGAGTGAACTACCCTTGGGAGTATATATTTTTAATAAGTATTTCCAAGGACACTGTTCTGATGATTGCCTAAATTTCACAAAGACTTGCTTTATCTTTATCTCTTGTTTTAGCTTTTGGCCTAGTAGCGGCTTTTAGCCTCTCAGAATGTGACTGATTTTAAAAAAAAAGATCAAATGAAACCAACATCATTGCAACGTTCAATGGTTATTTTAGCGCTTCACGAAAAAAACATTACTTATAAAAAAATGAACCCTTAGTAAAATTTTAGTTGGCATTATTTTATCAACATCAATGAAAAGCCTGAGGATATGTCACAAATAAAACTTTAGCGTAAAATATATACTCAGAACATGAAATCTGTCAAAAAAAGAGTCCCTGCAAAATTTTTCAGAATACAAACATATTCAAATTTTGAAAAAATTCATAATACGCTGGTAGTCTGCAAAATAATAGATTTTTTATTGTTTAAAACATCAAAGTTTAGAAAAATCAAAATTTGTGCTGTTTTGAAAAAGCCTCTTCAAACTTGATGTCTTATTGGAAGAATATTTTTTTTAAAAATATATCCAAACACATTTTCAGCAGGAATTTTCCTTTAGTAGTAAACTCATATTGGTAACCTAAAAATGTCATTATCAGTTAAAATTGAACCAGGAAAAAGCTTTTAATTATTAAGTCGAAAAATGAGAGATATATTTATCTTTTATATTTGGGATATGGTTAAACGGCCAAAAATTTGAAAAAATATGAAAAAAAAATATATTTTTCAAAAAAAAAAAAAAAATGAAGACAGATTAGAAGCCCTCATGCAAAAATTAAAGAACTTAATAAAGTAAAAATTAATATTAAAATAAAATAAAATTAATATTAACATATAATTTCAATCACTTTTCCAAATTTTAATATAAAAAAAAAAACTTTTTCAAACTTTTTTTTTCTTCTATGACACTCCCTGGGTTGTCCGATCCTCCCCAGAAAGTTTAAGGGTCTTAGCCCTCCCCAGTACAGAGCAGGAGTGGACAAAAATTGGTTTTCATTAAAATTTCACATTCTCTGCTACCTATAAACCTATAAATAAAAGCCAAAACTTGACTATGCTTTTATAGCAGTCTGAACAACATGCAAATCTGAAACCATATCAAAATTGCAGACCTGTGTTGGTGGCCTATAAAAAATATGATAAAATTTCATTTATATTAATATACCTCTTGTTGAACCAAGAAATTTCTTTGTAACCTAATTTTCTTGAGAAAATTATAAATGTCACAATCTTGCCTGTGGTCAAATCGTCTCATCTGGGAGTCAATCACTATAAAAGTACCAGTACGACCAACACCAGCACTAAAAATGAAACAAAAATAACAATAACATAGATACTATCATTTTAATAAAAACCAAGGAAAGCATTTTTAGATTAGGGCTCATTTCATTTCTTTACTGCCACTTTTCGCTATTCGTCATAACAGAGAAGGAACCTAGCAAAACATAAAGGAAATATCAACCTTTTATATAGTTTTATATAGTTCTACAGAGGATGTGTAGATATACAAAATTTTTGTGAAAATATCTGTTTATTATTTGCTGATTAAGGTAAAATTCAGTAGGTCAACAATAATTCAAGAATAAAAATCTTTTTGAGCAAAAAATATCTAGCTAACCAGATATATAT
>JAUZNK010040065.1:0-17352 GCA_035046665.1 Euphysa ruthae
ATAATATAAATATAATATAAATATAATATAAATATAATATAAATATAATATAAATATAATATAAATATAATATAAATGTAATATTTATGTCTCTTCTGTGTCAGTTTATGTTATATGAGCTAAGAGCAGCTACATCCAAGTTTAAAGTTAATGAGCATGTTATAGGTTGTGACTTTGGTGGTCATATTGAGAAATCATCTAGATTTTATAAAAAAAAAATGCATAGAGGCCATGGCTTTGGGAGAAGAAACAAGAAAAGGAGAAACAGCTTGAGTTTGCATCAACAACAGAGATTGTAATTTGCAACACATCGCTCAGTAAGAATCAGAGTAGGCTGATAAAATATGAATCAATTAAAATTGTTAAAGGCAAAAACTGGCTCTGTCAGAAAAAAAGAACATTTACTTGCACTTCTGTGGAGGTGTGGGAGGAATACATGAGTATGAGTTTTCTTTAACTAGCAAAAAGAAGAAAGAGAAATTAGCTTGGAAGAGTAATAATGAGAAGTTACTTTACAATGAGTCTGACCAGACTGAGCATGGTTTGTCATAGTCTCAAGAAATAGAGGATTTAGCAAAGCAGAATAAAACAAAATGACGACAAGAAACTATTAGGAATATGAAGATAGGTAAGGCCGCAGCAGTATTAGGTGTTTTAGCAGAAAACAACAAGTGTTGAAAAATACTGGAGTTGAGCTTATTACAAGTCTATACAAGATTTTGAATAACGGTGTTCTATGGAACGACTGACATTCAAGTATTATAGTTAATTGCATTAAGGACAAGGTTCATGCCATAGAAAGAAGTAACTATAGAGGATTCAAGTTAGTGAGTCAAATCTATTAAATTATTACAAAAGTGATTGGAAATTTACTTATTTAAAAAAATAATTTATATATATATACATATATGTTTTTTTTTTTACTTAGTTTCAGGAAGTGTTTAACAGTGTTTAACAAAGAGGAAGGATTTAGATTTTATGCACTTGTAGATTTGGAGAAAGCTTTTAACAGAGTATCAAGTAAAATAGTTTGTTTTTAAAGGCGGTGTTAATGGAGTAAAAAACTTGCCCTTGAGAGTTATCACAGATTATTTGGTTCTCATAGAAAAGCCTATGTAAGAAATAGTAATTAAATTTTAAAATCGAAGGAAAGGACAAGAAGGGAAAGGGTTGAGAGTGAATACAGCAAAAACTAAATTTATGGACAAACTCTCCCAGTTAAAATTTTAGTTAGTTTATTCAAATTTTATAAGAAATTATCAAAATTTTGATTTTAAACTTTAGAAAAATAAAATTTTGAAAAACAACAGCATTACACCACTTTGATGGGCATACCCTACACAAGTACTACCTCCTCTTTGATGTTTCTCCCATTATTATTGATGTGAAAAATACTTCAAAAAATAAATCAGAGTAATACCCTTGCTCCGGATGAAGTATAAAACCTTCTATTTTCACGTGTCTTCTAAGCACATTTCGTGTAAAATTGCCTTTCCAATCCGCCATATATATTCCAATATATGCTGGCCGAGAGTCAACCCAATAAACATTATTACCAATATAATCAACAGAAATGTGGCTAGGTGAGACATTTATCAATGTGTTTAATTGTTCATAAAGAGGTTCGCTTGATCGTCGCTTTCGTTTGACAACATCGACTCGATTAAGCAAGAAATGCTCTAAAAAAATTATTTCTTTTTAATAAGAGAAATAAATAATTATTCCACTGTTTTGTTAAAGCATTTTTTTAGTTAAAGACCTATCTAGCAAAGGATCATTAATTTTTTTTTTTAATAATTTAGAATTTTTAATTTAAAAAAACAAGCAGCTAAAAACACAAACTCTAATACAAATTTTTTTCAACTTTGGGATGCAGGTAAGAAAAGTAAAATTTGAGGAGCTTAGTTTTTGTGACTGAACTTTTTAAAGAATAAAATCATACTTTAACAGCTTCTAGTTGTTTAATATGTTGATAGTCCCAAATATTTTGGGAATTAAGTATAAAGAAATCTCTTCCAGATAAGTAAGGAACTAACACAAAAATCTTAATTTAGACTAATCAAAATGAAGTTACACAAATAGATTTAGAAAGTAATTAAAAAAGCAAGATGGATCTCTAATCATACTAAACATGTAGTGAAATGTATTTTTTTAAGAATTACTTTGATATTATAGGTCACTAAGTCTTTCTACAGATCAATTGCATACCTATGGGTTTGAATACAAGTTCGTTTATCATAAATTTATTTTTGAATTTTTTTCGAAAATGAACAAAGGATTCAAAAAAAGAAACTTCAAACAGTTGATAAAATTACAAAATATCTAAGTTTATTCTAGAATTTTCTAGTTGATTCATTGCTAGATTTTAAAAAATATTCATGAAAATATGCATGGTATCATTAATTTTTATTAAGCTATTGATGGATTTTTTTTGATAAACTACCAAAGTTTAAACATTTGTAAGGGCTACTGCAAACATCAAATATTTCACATTTTTCTGAAATAGTGGATAGAATGAATTTAATTAAAAACATTCATATACATTAAAACATCTAAAAAAAGAATTGTTAAATATAATATTAAAATAATATATTAACATAATAAAATAATAATATAAATTAATATTCGTATTTATTCATCTACTTGCTGGAGTTATTCAATGTTCAAATCACTGTTAATGTTAAACCAGTCTTGTAAGGTTTCCTTAAGTGATTATAACTACTAAACTCAAGTTTTAATTGAAAAACACATAGAAAATATTTCTCTAAAATATTAAAATACCGGCTTGGTGTCTGGACCGGATAAACAGCTCGCATGGTAATGGGATGATCATCAGTCATATAAAAAATATAAAAAAAGGATCTCGTTTCTAAATTATCCAGTCCTGTGAATTAAGGTCGTCAGACTTTTGGCAATGCCGACCATATTGCTGATCTTCAGTAAGGTTGACAAAATTTTGCAAACTATTTTTTATATAGAAAATTAACAGGTAAGAAAGTGACACAGCAGTAGATTGGATTTCAAATCGAAATTTACGCATTTTGTAGATAGCGAATCAGGCTTTTGTTCTTTCTCAAAATTTCTCAAAATAGGTCATAGCTACGAGTACTCGCTGGAAAGATAATCTTATGCTGGTCATTAATTTCATAGGTGCCGATTGATTCCGTTAATAAAAAAAGGCGAAGTGAGGTTTATGCAAGTGAAGGGTCATATGTTCACCCGAAATGCAGAAAACGATATGCCGATAACAAAGACATAGCTTCTATAAAACAAAAATCTCATGAAAAAACAGAGATCGAATCAAACAGAAAAAGTAAGCAGCTTCTATTATCAGTTCGTCAAATCAATTCTAAAATGCTGTAAAGAGCGCAATGACGAATGGTCTTACAATGTCATTGGCAAGATAAAAAATGACACATTCGATTTACACACCGCAGATTGCATTTAACCACAGATCATGTAGTAAAAATTTTTGAATTGGAAAAGAGGTTTTATTTGGTTTTATTTTGATTGCAACATTTTTATATTGGGTGGGTTTGCCAGCAAGCCACAGAATGTCTCATGGGAAGGGATTTATGGGAGAAAGACTTTCCTATAGGTATATACATGGGCAGGATTGTGTAAAACAGGCACTACCACTACCAGTGTTCATGTGGGTGTATGGCTTAAAGTATGTTGATGAAATTAATATACGTATTTCAAAAATGTATATCTGTGTTTTTTAAGTATAAGGGCATATATACATTGTAATTGTTCAACCATGCGATGTAGCTGCAAGAAGAAAGATGGAATTCAAAGCACAGATTTATGCAGATCTTGCACAATAACTGAATGCACAAATTCATGACAAATTATCAGAATACTGTACAGAAGATAAACTATCAGAATACAAAAACTGAGACAAAAAAGAAATTTATGCCAATTTCCATCTCAAACCCAATTTTCCATGGTTGGATCGGGTTTTAAAACAGGGATTATTTAATTTTTTGTCAATTTTATATTTTTAAAAATGATCAGCATTAAATTATTTTTCAACAAGTACTTAAATGACTTATTTAGAATAAAAAAAATTATCTAATTTTGATCTTTTTGGGTCCATAAACCAAAAACCCAATTTTCCATATTCGGATTTTGTCAGACTTTTTTTTGGGTTATTTGTTAATAGCCCTTATGGAGTGAGTCAAAATTAATCAAAATACCTTTCATTACAATTTGTTTGAGGTTGAATCATAACTAATGTGAATTTATTAGAATTATATTTAACCAATTCAAGTAATGTTCGCCAATTTTCTTGTGAGCCTAAATAGACTTGCACTATGTAAGAGTGTTGCTAAAAACAAATTCATTTGTCTTCTCATTTTTATTATTTTAACTTATGTTGACTTAAGTTAGGAAGGCCATATTCCTTTGGAAAATTTTGGTTAGATCTGTCTGCTAGCATGTTAGGACTCAGAGTTTTACAATAAACACTGATATTTTGCTGAAATAATAAAACAACAACAAGATTTATTAATGATGATGACGTATAAGACCTCAAATCTATCTTATATCTTTCTGAACTATTGCCTGCTAAAATTGTATAGCATAATCCATATCGTGTCAATTTATTTCAAACAACCAAACAAAAAAAAAGGAAAAAAACTATAAACTGAATACTAAAAAAAGATGGTGATGCTGATTATCAAACATTAATCCCAACTTGAGCTTCAATAATGAGTAGTTTAACTAGTTCAAAGGGGGTTAGAAAATTGTTCATTAATTTTGGACTGATAAACAGGTCAAAATTTTGATCTAGCTTCACTAGATTGATGTGCTAGTAAACTTAAAATTAAAAGCATAGCTATGTTATCTACATTCACCAAACAAAAACTTTCAATATCTTTCTTAGAGACTAGTTGGTTAGTCACAACTAAAATAGCTAAAATTTAAAAAAACTTAAAATCATTAATAGAAAAATTTCTAGAAATATCTACCATCATGGACAAAGTATTATGAGACTTATACGTCATTAGAACATTGTTTTTTTTTTAAAGAAAATTGCGTAGCAGTTTATATGTACACTAGAGTTAACTTATCAATTCCTTTAACCATATTAATTTCTGACATGAAATACTGTCCTGCTTAACTTGTGAAGTGAAGTAGAATATTACCTTTTAAAGAGTTTTTACAAATTCAATGAAAATAAAGATTTTAACAAAAAAAAAAAAAAAAAATTACACAATTATACATACCTAGAACCGAAAAGACTTTCAAGGAACTATTACCATCACTAACATAGAGTAACGATTTCACATCATTATAAAAGTAGTTGTTGAAATCTAGAGTAGTTACAATATCCCCACCTTCCCAATGCAATTTTGGGTAAGGGACATGTGTTACTACCCTTAAAAAGTGATTGTCGGTTGGTACAAACAGAACTGAAGGTCTTCCTAAAATAAAAGGATAAAAATTATGAATGAATAAATAATCTAATGCTCCTGAGTGCGAAATATTCAGATATACAGCTACATATATGCAAAACTATTCTTATTTGCAAGATGCATCATGTTATCTACCTTAATCCAGATCAGTAATTACATGCGGCATATATTTTCAGAAAAATTACATAGGACTTTGCTAAAAAATGCTTTAATCTTCTTTATTTTAATCCTCATGCCAGTAAGTCTCCAAGAATTTGTACTTTTTAGCGTGTGAACCGAATGTGCTGGCCAGGGATGGTAAGAGTTGAATCTAAACAAGACATCACCTTTTGATTTGCAGTATCCCTCAGCTTCATTGTATTCATAACCATTCATGCATTTGCAGGTAAAACTTCCTTTAATGTCAACACACTGTTGGCTGCAAACAACAGGTACTTTTAAGCATTCATTAACATTAACGCAAACACGATTCTCATCAAAACTATGGCCAACTTCACACTTGCATTGAATCCAAGAACCTATTTGATCACAGTCATATCCATTACAGTGCTTTTTGTCACATGATACATTGTGTGCAGAGCCATGAACTACAAAAAAAGTCAAAAACTACAAAAATAATGATTTTAAATTTTGACTTTTTAACAATTAAATTTTTGGTCTTACCTTGATTACCAACGTGCCTGGAAACAAAGGAAAATATTAACTCCTCCTAGTCATCTCTTCATAATATGGCCAAAAATTTCTGGATGCTGGGTTAACTAAATTGGTCCTAACATCCAGATAATTTATAGTGATTGTTAGTAAGATAAAGAAAAGCTAATTTAAGAACATTTATTATCACTTTCTTCAGTTTTTTGCTTTAACACTTGCATGGACTACAGGCTTCCTTAAATTAAAATGTTTGGAGAGAAATAATTAAAAACAAAATAAAAAAAAAGGGAAGTAATTAAATTATTATAAAAAATTCCAAAGAATCACAGAAAGCACAAAAAGGATAAAAAAATAAAGCAGTTTCTGTACATGGTTTTAAAGTCTTAATCAGGAAAGAAGCGATATTATTATATACAATAATTTCCTAGATTAGTCCATTTTATTTATAAATTGCAATAAAAAATATACCACAATCGATTTCATCTTTATTATTTGGACAATCACTATAGTAATCACACTTCTTTCTTTCATCAATACAAAAACCCTCTTTATCTTCACATTTGAATTCTGTTAATTTGCACTTTGAAGAACATTCTTCTTCATCACTTCCATCTTCGCAGTCTTTATTGCCATCACAACGTTTATAAGAACGTAGACATATTCCACTGGTTGCACACTGAAACTGAATCTCGGGATTACAGAATGTTTGAGTACCTGCCATTTAAAATTAAAAAAGCATACTAAGTATTCTATGAAAAAAATAAGAAAATTATTGTTTTCAAACTGCATTGTCACAAAAAATGCTTTGTTTTACATAGCGATAACAAGAGTCCAAGGAATTCCATTAACTCAAAATAAAAACTAAAAGTTCTTGTTTGCTAGTTGAATTTGCATAGAATGAATACTGAACAAAGATCTCAGTTGCGCAAGTCATTCAAATCTCAAATCATCCAAAATAATATGACTTTCATTATACTATAACAAATTTGTCTGAAATTACTTTTTAAATTACACCTACGCACTAAATAAAGTCAACTTAACTATCATAAATCCAGTTAAAATGTTGAAAGTTAAACCATCGCTAAAGCATCCAAATCAACGTTCCGAAATTCATTTTCAAATAGAAAATTTCTACTTACAAATTGTGTTTTTTTTGAAAAATTCTAATTAAGATCTTTGGATCAAAATCAATTTTATAAAAGGTGATGTGAAGGAAGATATTCTTACGATAAACCATAAAACTTAGTGTCTAACAGCCTCCCAGAAACTAGTTAAAAAATTTAAAGAACATTCAAAGCAAACGTTTACCAAAATTTTGGCAAAACCAAAACCTTATTTCTCAAGAAGAGTGGAAAAATTTGTTTTTTTGGGAATATTTGACCGCTTTTTGGCCTAGGTCCAGAACCCAACAATATTTTCTTATAATAGCTGATATGAATCAAATATCAGACATGTGCTTTTAAAACATCACCAAAAAAAATTTAACAGTAGGACATAATTTCTTTAGAAAAATCGTTATCAAATAAGTAATGTTTTTGAAAAGTAGCAATATGGGTAAAAAAACTTTCCCTTTCGAATAACAAAAAAAAAAAAAATTGGTGAGCCTGTTTTAAAAGCCTAGAATTGTTATATACTGTACAAAATAAACAAGAGATTCTGACAGGTTCTCCTCTATGTTCCTTAAACTTAATGAAAATAAAATTAAGACACTTAATTTGAGAAAAATTCAAACGCGTAATTTTTGTTGAAAAAATGCACATACTTAATCCTTTGTGCGCCTTCAGCAAAATTCTTATGTATACGCTATAGATCAGCCATTTTTAAGGACAAAAAAAAAAAAAAAAAAATTATATTTACAATATTTATCATAACTTCTGTTTTATTAAAGTGGAGAAATTCATTGAGGGCTCATTTTTTAGTTTATACCTTTGTCTTTTCAAAAAAAAAAAAAAAAATCATAACATGATTGTCAGGGTTTTCAACATCAAGGCTGTTAATAATGAAAAGATGCTCATTATCAGTACAATATCCTAATTTACCCATTTGTTAAAATAAAAACTAGGAGATGTCTTCAGATATTTCAGAATTTGAAGCAGAACAAACCTCATCACCTGAAGAAAAAAAAAACGTTTTCATTTTCCTCACTTTCAGAGTCTGAAAAGCCATAAAAATCTGACTCTGCTTCCTCTCCATCACTGTAAAATTTACTAAGGACATTCTCCTCCCAGTTTAGACCAACATCGATGTATTCTTGCAAAGGTTATTTTACCTTCATTTCCATTTCATCCGCATGAAATTGAAGGATATCGTGTTTTTTGCCTGCTGTTTTTTTTTTTTTTTTTTTTTCCACCAATGTTTTGAAACTTTCTGAGCAGCCAAACCATTTTTAAACCTATGGAACTTCCAAAATAAATTTTTACAGAGAATCCAAAAAATATTGGTCTCGAGTCCATTACAAGTCGAAAATTGTTTTCAAAGCGAAAGTGCGCGAAAACCGGACTTTTCCGTAACTGGGGAAACTGTTATTACATCAAAATCCCCACCTTGTCTTGGGAAGGCAAGCAATGGGTTAACTACAGAACCAAAACATGAGTTTTGAAAAGGTAAGTCAAAAAAGATGCTCTCTAGTTCTCTAATTTCATAAAAACTAAAATATAAAATTAATTAACATTGTAAATTTTAAAACATTGTTTTTAGACTAAAATTTCCATAGTGTATCTTCGGGCTCAGAAACTAAAAAATAAGTATATTTTTTTTTATTATTTTTTTTTTTTTTTAATCTAAAATCTCAAGTTTTCTAATAATGGGTGGTCAATGAGCAAAAGTGTAACGAACCAACATGGGTGAGCTCATAAGACTCTGGCAGATACTTCGGGAGACTGATAACAAAATTTCTAAAGCACTTACTACACATTTCCTGTCCCTCATCTGAACCATCAAAACAATCAGCTGTGCCATCACAAACCCAATCACGGCGAATACATTGACCATCATGACATCTAAATTCACTTGATGGACACGCAGGCTGGTTCTTCTTAAAACAACCTGAAGAAAACAGCAACAAAATTAATCCAAATTGAAAAAAAGACAGGGGAAAAGGTTTAAGAGGAGAAACTTCCAAAACTTATCTAATTTCTTCTTTTAGTTTAAATAGTCAATTTAAAGTAACCAGCATTAATAAGGTTTTTAAATTTTGAAATCTTTAAAGAAAATTGCCGCAAAATAACATATTCTAAAAACAAAATTTCAATAAAAACAGTACAGAGGTGTTAAACACAAACTTCTATTTAACAAAATTTCAATAAAAACAGTACAGAGGTGTTAAACACAAATTTCTATTTAACAAAATTTCAATAAAAACAGTACATAGGTGTTAAACACAAATTTCTATTTAAAAATTTTGCAAAATTTGACACTTGATCCAAGTAAAAAAGAATTTTGGGTGTCCAAAAAATAGCAAAAAATTTGATCTTCAAAATTCTTTGCAAACTTCACTTTAAGTTTCGGCCTTGCTGGTCAAGCTGATATTTAAAAGAGCAACCTTTAAGCTAAAAACTTTAGCAATTTCCATTTTGAAGCATATTAAGAAATTTTGTATTTTTAATCATAGAAGAAAAATTTCATAAAATGACTGATAAATAAACTTGCTTATAGAAAACATTTATTATTTTAAAAAAATGCCTAAAAGTTTTTTTTTATTTAAATGCTTTCGATTTCTAAAAAATTAGGTGTACAAATTACCGATCTCATCTGACTTATCAAGGCAATCAGGTGTTCCATCACATTTCCACGACTCTTTAATACACATTTTCAGATCTTTGCAAGCAAATTGGTTTGATGTACAGTTTTGTCCTTTTGATTCACAATTCTTCTCGTCAGAATTATCTTCGCAATCATTGTCTTTATCGCACCGGTATTGCTGAGAAATGCAGTTTTGATTATCACACCTTAAAAAAAAAAAAAAAAAAAGATTGTATTATAAAATTTACATAATACCTACAATCAAAATAATGTTTACAAATAATTTTTTCACATGAAATTTAAGCTTTTTGGTTAAATTTTATATAATTTGGATGAAAAACTTTTATCAAACTCAAATATTCATTGATAAAATTCATTGACTCCAATACGTTATCTAAGTAGATTACAGCTCATTTCTATGAACTTTTTGTCTAGATATGAAAATTGTCTGTATTTTTTAAAACTACAAAAAAACTTACAAGAATTTGTTTTCTGGACATTCTAGTTTAGTACAATTCAACTCATCTGAGCCATCAAGACAATCTCTTTCACCATCACACCGCCAGGGCTTCATGATACAATGCTTATTCTCACAATAAAAATGAGTTGACTCATTACATTTACCTCTACTACATTCGCTTAAATCTTCATCACTGTTATCTTTGCAGTCATTATCACCGTCACATTTGTAACGATCCAGAATGCACCTGAAAGAGAAGATACAAACTGAATGAAAAATGAAAGAAAATTTCTGTAAAAATTATTGAATGATCACGTCTCCTTGAGTTCTCCCTGAGTCAAACACACTCAAATATTTTCAAACCCTCAACTTAAACCTATTAACTCACGTTCAAATACGAATCCCTAATCCCTGCAATAATTCTTTTAATGGATAAACAATTTCCCATCTTAACCATTTGCATAAGATTAAAAAGGAAGAAAAAAAAAAGCTTAAACCAACCCAAAGGAGGACCTGTTATACCAATTTTTTATTTCTTCTGAAATAAGTTACAAGTTACACGTTTTAATATAATTTAGCTGCTCCAAGACTCAATTCAATGAGCATGAGAATTTTTAATCTCAATATTAATTAAACAAATTAATTTATGATAATTAGCAAGATTAGTATTCAGGTGCTTGCTTGGTCTATTCAATACCACAAATTTCAAAACTTTTCGTATTAGATAATGAACAATGGGTTTCAAGATTGTAGCCTTTTACCAATAAAAACACAATTGAATTCTTCAGTGCTTCAATATCACCTTGTGGTAAAGTTGTGTTAAAAATTTAATCAGAATCAGGTAAGCAAATTTCAACATCTTTTCCATGTATGACAAAAATTTCCCACTAACCGTGAGTTTGCACACTTGAAGAACCCTTTCTGACATTGCTTTAAGTTGCACTCTTTAGGATCTTCATCGGTATGGTCTGTACAATCAAAATCACCATCGCATTGCCAATGCTTTGCAATACATTGCCCATTTCCACACTGGAAATTTTCTAAAAAGAAAAATGTGACAAAATAAGAAATTCAAGGCTTATATTAATCTTATGTTGGGTTATTATTGTTTGCAAATATATAATGGTATATTGAACGTGCCAGTCTTAATGCAAAAATGGTTCCAGGTCTTCAAATAAAACGTACTGAGACAAAAATTATTATTACAATATTTTTCTAAAAGATGAAGCAGTTGTAAAAGAAGATGGGAAAATAAATTCATAAGATATGATACATATTTTAGATTATAAACCAAGAGACAAGTTTTTAAACAGCAAGAATTTTTATTTTCAAGCAAGATGACTTTTACTTTTTCTACTTTTTACATGCTCCAACCTTTTAAAATACATTAAATATTAAAAATTATATTACAATATATATTAAAAAAAAAAAAAAGTGTAAAAGTACAGAAAATGAATTATAAGATGTGTGTACTGAACTGAAAATCATTAATTTCTTTAAAATAAAAGTAATACATATTTTTTATAAATAATTACATCCTGTTTTCAATAGTTGCTGCTATATAATCTAAAGCGTTCTCATATAGGTTGATGAAAAAGGTTATCATACCCTTTTTATTTCACAACAGATCACATAGAATGGTAGTCCCAAAACTAGTCCCAAAATTTTAAGTTACGGGCTACGGGTTAGTTATGGTTATAAGTTACAGGTTAGATTTTAACTTGTCAGCTGTCATTTAATTTGGAAAGCAGAAAAATTATTTTATTTTAGTCAAGTTTTCAAGTAGTATATATATTTTATATATAATATACTTTATATTTGTTTGTCTTAAGAATAGTGTTAAAAAAAAATGAGGCAAGGTTCTGATGACAAAAACATGCAGATCAAAAAAAATTTTCATATTGACCTTTAGGGGGCTTATTGCTACTTGAATGTAAAAAAAATCCAAGAAAATTGTTCTAAGATATCGTAGATTTTAGTTTATGTAATATTCATTCAAAATAGACGAGATTAGCATTTAACATAATATACACAACATCACTGCCCAATATACATAAAATAATTTGGTTTATGTAGCATTTTATTAACACCCCCATTACAAATCTGTCTGTTAGAAGTTTATTTTCTGCTTTATAAAGGGGGCAGAATTATTTTGCAATAGAGAACATGACACAAGACCAAAAAAAAAAAAAAAAAAGATCTTTTAACGTCATAAAGCTACAGGAAAAATAGTTGATTAAACTTAAATTTGATAATTAGAGACTTTTCAATTTTTTTAGATTTTTCATCGCATATCATGAAACCACATAAAAAAAGTAAAAATTAACTTTCAGCATAAACAATTTCATGTTTAAAGTATTAAGTATTAAGAACAGTATTAAGTGAAAAAGTTAATAACTTTCAAATTTTTATTGTATTTCAACTGTTAGTCAAGAAAATTTTCAACACATCAATTTTTAGAGAGGTTCCCAGGAATCTTTAGATATGTAATACAAGCATCTTTAAAAAAACATTTTAAAAACTTTTGGTGCACAAGTATCAAGAAAAAGAAATTTAATAACTCTGTTTCTAAGCCATGTGCTTTGGTTCTAATTTTAAAATACAGCTAAATATTTATCTATATGCCGTAGTTAATTCCAGTGATTTTTTAGAAAAGTAAATTATATTAAAAATTGTATAATAAAATAAAATATGATATAAAATATAATAAAATATGTATATTAAGCTAGTTTATATTCCCTGGTTTAATTTGTAATTAAAACTTTTTATGAAATTATAAGGCAATCCAACTTACTATCTGGGTTGCATGAATGAGTTACGTTCTTACATCTCATTTCATCACTGTTGTCACCACAATTATCTGTGCCGTCACAGCGCCTGCTTTGAAGAATACATAGGCTGTTTTCACAACGGTACTGAAAGCTAAAAAATAAAAAAATCACAGAAAAATAAAGGTTACTTTTTTAATTCTTTTAGAAAAAACTTAGAATGAGTATTCTTACGTAAATCCATGGCAATAGTGAGACTGGAAACTTAAAGTATAATAAGCAAATACGTTGCAGATTCAAATACAAAAGTGGAAGCAATAGAGTTTTCTGTAACATAATTATGTGGAATAAATAGTCATTACATGAAACATGAAAGAAACTGAACAATTAAAATTATCACCGCACTGAAAACTTCTGTCACAAAATTAAAAAAAAGAAATTATTTGGAATATTCTTCTCATGAAATTGTAATCCATTTACATTTGTTCACAACTCCTTAATTAACTACCTGATGTAAAGTTATTGTAACTTGGAAATTGTCTGTTTCCTGAAAAATAAAATATAGCCTATTTGGAGTAAAAGATTTTTAATTCAAATTTTAATGCAAACCTAAAGCATTGTCTTCTATCGCAATTTGCCTCGTCACTTTTATCTCCACAGTCATCCTCTCCATCACATATGTAAAACGGACGAGTACAATTTCCATTTTTGCATGCAAAGAAACCTAAAAAATATCACTAATTGTAATTCTGATGCTTTATCTTGGCACAGAGTCAATAATACTACTAGTCTCTGTTGCTCCTAAATTTGACTCAAAATTCAAAAAACTTATAAATTATATTTCTTTTCTTTTTTCTTCAATAAATGCTGAAATCTAAGGTTTTCTTTGCTAAGACCTCTTTTACCAAAGATGTTTATAAAGCAGATGTCATCGCTTTCATTTCTCAAGCTGACGCCAATGGCAACATCAAAAACCTAACTGGAATTGGATAAGACTTCAATACATTCTAGGAACCTTACACGTGTTTTCTATATGAATAATGGGTCCTCTATAATTTTGTGAATAAAAAGCAACCAAGAATGAAAAATGCATTGAATAGATGACATGATCCTTTTAACAGACACACTGGATTAAATCTAACCACTATTTGGAAATTTTTTGGCACAATGAAAAATAACATCAGAATTTTTTCACATCCATAAAAGCAAATCTCCGAAAGATTAAAATCTTGTGTTTGTCCATGTAAACTTTCATTTTATTTTTTAATATTATTCAAAAGATATCACGCATAATATCAAGTAATTTATTTATTATAATATTCTAATAAAACTTGTAGCCTTTGATTTCTAGATTATAGAATATTTTCCATTTGTTGATGAACCTGTGTTAAACAATTTTTTTTTTAATAAATTTGAGTTTAAGTTATTTGATAAACTAATATTTTTGTTTTACATCTCAAAAGACTGGGTTAATTATTCAGATTGTTATGGTTACCAGTAAATAATAATGCTGGACATAAATAATGTAGAGAACTCATGTAGTCATGGATTATTGTTGCATTAACTGATAAAACAAAACATGCCAGTGTATAAATTTGAGAAAAACCGTCACATTAAAGGCCATTAGTGTGTGAGGTGTTACGAGGCTCCAAAAAATTGCATTTTGTTGAACTTACAGAAATGTTAAGATATTTTAGCAATATTAGGCAACAACTGTTAATTACGTTAATGATAAAGACTAAATTTAAGGGATATCCTTGAAGAAAAATCAGGAATTGAGTCAATATTTTGAAGTGTAAGATGCATGTGACAATTCAAAATCTTACCTGATCTACATTTGACTGAATCACAGTTTTCCTCATCAGAATTATCACCACAATCATTCTCTGAATCACAACGCCATGCTGTGGAAATACATTTGTAGTTTTTGCATTTAAACTGTCCAGTACTGCAATTCGATAGACAGGTTTTTTGGTCATTGCTTAAATGGAAATTGTCAGGGCATGCACACTGGTAGCCACCCCCTGGAGAGAGTAAACAGAGTGTTGAACAGCCTGAATTTAAACAAGGATTCTGCATATCAGGCTGGCGTAACGGATGAACAACCTGTTAAAAAATTATTGAATGATTTTAAAACTAAACATCATCACATGAGTTTTGGTGTCAAGACTTCAAACTTAATTTAGCTTTTATGAATAACATGACAATTTGTTGTTTATTCTTTTAAAAACTTGGAAGACAAAAGTCAGTGCAGCACAACTTTATTTCATGTTTAAAATATAAATCTTGTGCATATGCAAAATTGAAGATAGTTACTTTATTTAGTGTTTTGCTAGCAAAAATAAGGTTAGCGGTATTTAAACTTTTGGAGGTAAAATAAATAAATACCTCTTACTTGAGTGCAGATCGTTGTTACTAGGAAATGTTGTTTCCGGCGTTCTAGACCTCTTTAGAATTCAAAAATTTTTTTAACCCTTCAGCGTTCACCATGGTGGGGGGGAGGGGCTACGGGTATCACTGAACTAAGTTAATTCCCTCACTTAAATGGATTTCCCCAAAAAAGCTGTGGATATGACACTAACTTATATCTATAAACGATTGGAATAAATTTTGATTTTTTTATTAATATTAAAGCGTAACGTTTGTGGTACATTACTAAACATAATCAAGTTAATAATAATCAAAGTCGTTCGCAGAAAAATATAAGTATAAAAACATTTACGTACTAGTATACAATTTACTTATTTATTTATTTTCTGTGAAGAAAAATTAAATAAACCGGTTCAATGAATAACTAGGTGAAATAATTCATTTTTTGCAGTCATATAGTTGTGCAATCACGCATAAAAATCACATGAGGCAAATTTACCAACGCAAAGATAATACACCTTATTTCTTATAAAGTACTTTAGTTAAAGGTTTAATCGTAAGAAACTAATAAGGTGGTCAGTCACCAGCACTAACATCTGCTAATGATATTGCAGTAATAAAATTTTTTATTGCTTCTTTTTTGATTAAATAAGACTTTTGATAAGATTCTGTCAACTCAAATTTTACAATTTGAGTTGACAGAATTAGTGAAATTACAAATTTAAATCTTTTAACAAACTAAAATGTTTTCTAATAGTTCATTTCTACCCTCGTCACTCAATCCTTGAATTTGTTCGCAACTATACCAGGGCACTGGAAATTTTTTTGGTGGAAACTGATACGATGGGGGAATGATATAATTTGCTCCATAGTCCGCTTTTATATAATTATGCGGATTTGCTGGTGATCTAAATGCAAACCCTTCAAGCAAGATATCACTTAATGGAATAACATCGCTTAACTTCTGCTCAATATTTCTATCAGGATCACAGACAATAGTATTGTGTTTTGTTGGCTCAGCAACAAAAATATCTAACTGTAAACCGTCATGAAAGCTACAGCCATTTTCAATACAATATGTATAACAACTTTGATTGTCACGTATTTTTGCATTCCCGTTCCGTCTAATACTAAATTTTCGCTCATCTGAACCATCTTGAAAATACAAATCAACTGGTAACGAAAATCGAATGAATTTTAATAATTTCTTGTAATCCTTTAGAAACATACAAACATCAATATCATGGTCCCATGCCAACATTTCTCCATTTCGTTTAGCTCCCAGTAAGGTACCGCTATCTATCCAGTAGTTTATTTTGTATTGTTTACATATTTGATCGAATATCAAAAGCATTCGCATTAACGCAATGAGATTTTGTCGCTGCATTGTCTCTCCAAAATGTCGTTTGTCTGGACACGTTATGGTGGACAAGTTATTCCGACATTCGTTTAGTAAATATTTAATTGACACTTCGTTTCTATCTTGGTTGTATTTTTCTATAAAAACTCCAGTAGGATGTTTAATGAACTTTGTATGCTTACAACCTTTTCTAAGAATGCCAAACACAAAAAGTAACACAGTAACAACAAGTAGAAAAAGAAGATTGTAACAATTTTTGTTATTCATTATGAGAAAAACAAAAAATAAGGCTTGTTGCAATAAGTTACTTAGGGATAAAAAATTTAAAAATAGATTTTAGTTAAAAAATATTCAAACCATTGCAGATAAACCATAGATAAATAAACATAAAATCAATGGCAAAACTGAAAGCTTGGTGATTGATAAGAAAAAAACAATATAGAAGTCTATTATACATTCATTACTATCTTGATAAAATCTTACCACAATTATAAATAATGATTTACCAGCTTATGATAAAATACAATGTCCAATATTAAAACTCCATTGACATTGAATTATTTTTTTTTGTGTGTGTGTATA
>JAUZNK010040076.1:8673-34190 GCA_035046665.1 Euphysa ruthae
AGCAATGCAAGCAATGCAAGCAATGCAAGCAATGCAAGCAATGCAAGCAATGCAAGCAATGCAAGCAATGCAAGCAATGCAAGCAAGCAAGCAATGCAAGCAAGCAATGCAAGTAATGCAAGCAATGCAAGTAATGCAAGCAAGCAAGCAATACAAGCAATGCAAGCAAAACAAGCAAGCGATGCAAGCAAAACAAGCAAGCGATGCAAGCAAGCGATGCAAGCAAGCAATGCCATGGCAAGATATACTAAGAATATTAATACTACTAATATTACGGATGTACTGGATAATCAGGAGAAACACCTCTTTTAAAAGTGAACATATAAATGATGCATTTAACTTACCTAAAACTTCCAGTTCTCCCCCAATTAGCCAATCTCCCATCTGATAGATCATTTTAATATGTGGATGATTCAATGAGGTAGTTCCAAATTGACGACAGCATCGCTCTTCCTTGCGGTGTGGGAATATTTCAAAATCTCTCATAACAGCAACTAGCTTGTCATTATAATAGAGAGCTGCATCTTTCTGCCCTTCCAGTCTACTTTTATCTTCATCTGTGAGAGAGAGCACAATTGGTACTGACTGATTTACCATATCATCATCTTGTAAGCAATTAAAGTGAAGAGTTTGCAGATATTGACGCTCTTTCATAAAACCTAAAGTAAAGTTTGATAAATATTTTTTAATACAGAGAGGTAATGATATGAAATTGAAGAGACATAATTTATATTTTTCTAGATTTTATAAAAAAAACAAAATATAATAATATTTACCATTTAATGGAGAAGCCCATCCTTCTGCAAGAACTTGAAGCCATTGCATATCAAGCTTAGATATTTTCAAAGACGGTTGTGATTCTGATTCTTTCTCAATTTTTGGAATGATTTTTGGATCAACAAATAACTCTTTTACTTCATGGACTACAGACTGTGAGACAATGTTGTGTCTTTGCAATAGTTTTAAAAGTTTCTGAACACATTCGTTAACAGATAAATTACCGGCTTTGAGAACTATGTCAGGATTTTCTGGAGCTTCATAAACAGAGTCAATACCAGTGAAACCTTTAATGACACCAGCACGTGCTTTCTTATACAAACCTTTCACATCTCGTGATTCACATATTTCCAAGGATGTATCTACGTAACATTCAAAAAAACGTAACCCAGATTGTTCATGAAGCTCACGTGCTTTTAACCGATCTTTTGAGTACGGACTGATAAAGCTAGATAGACAAACAATGCCGGCATCAGCAAACAATTTTGCAACTTCACCTACTCGGCGAATATTTTCTTCTCGGTCTTCAGGGGAAAATCCAAGATTTTTATTGAGCCCTGTCCTTAGGTTATCTCCATCTAAACCATATGCTGGAATGTTATGGTTACAAAGATATTCTTCTAAGGCAAAGCTAATTGTTGTTTTACCTGCCCCTGATAAACCTAAAACACAAATTTAATTAAAAAATAAATTAATAATAGTCAGAAAAAACTTGAATTTTAGTAATTGGTTTGTAGTTGAATAATTATTTATATATAAAAAAATTTTTAGAAGCCCAGGAACATCACTACCAGACAGGTTCATATAAAAAAAAAAACACATAGAATAAAATTTAAAAAAAAGCATTCTAAGAAAGCTTTAATGTTGTTGGTGAAAATGATGTTTATAGGGTTAAAACGAGATTTGATAGTTATTAACTTGCTTTTTACTAGGAAGAAAAAACAATTATTACAAAAAACATTACTGCATAGTGCATTCCCTACAGACCTATAGGTGTTACCACCCAATTTAAAAGTGACTATAGGAAATCTCCCACCTTCACCAGAGAAAACTTAACAAAATAATAATGTTAGCAGGTCTAATATTTGGGGCCTTACTTATCTTGAGCAATATGTTAAGGCAAAAAAGGAATAATAAGGGTTGACATAATTATGGTTCACTCTAGAATGGAAAACACAAAGAAGGCTTAGGCACTGTGTTGGAAAAACATTGTTCTGTGTTGAAAGCTGGTTAATATATTAAATTATTTGATTAAACTTTATTAGAAGGAACTACATTATCAAAGTACAAATGTTTTTACACCTCTCTATGAGCATATCACAAAAGTAAAATATTGTAAGCCAATCAGCCAAAATCTTGATATTTGTACTTTCATATTTTAGTGTGGATTATTTAATCACCTCAGCCTAGATACTGTATAATATGTGAGGTGGAACACGATTTTTAGAAAAAAACTATTTGGCATATACAGAAAAGCGGAGAATGAAAAAATCCAGAATTAAACCTGTTCTTAAAAAATTGATTTTTTTCACCTGGGCAATAAGCAGGTGGCTTAAGGCTGTTCTGTTTAGCATAAACAATGAAATTAAGGAAAATTCCCATTTAAATAACTAGACACCAAAACAAGTCTTAATTAAAAAAAAAATATATATAATAATTTTGCAACTTTCATATCAAAGAGTTTGATGGAAAACATTCTTAAATAGCAAAGAAAAAGCAAAGCTAAAAAAAAGTCAAAAAGACTAAATTGAGTAAAACCAGATGCTTTTATAACAATAATAGTCTACAAAGCAACTTTATAAACAACCTCATTTGTAGAAACAAAAAGGACAATCTTAGTAAAACATTCAAACAATAGTCTAACTAAACCTACACTAGTGAGATATATAGATCTGGTATCAAAGTTTTTAAACTTTTCAATTGCAGATAAAAATTTTATATTTATGCACTCAAGTATTTGAGCAAAAATAATAATGGTGTTCTCCTTTTTTCTGACATCAGATTAACCAAATTTAAAAAAATTGGTATTCAAATAGAAATTAAAATTAGAAAATTGCTTTCACTTGGCATTCATTGCATTAAATTGAAGATTCTTAGATTCAATATAAAAAAACAAACAATATTTTTTATAAACCAATATCTATTCTAACCATTCTCTAAAAATTTATAAACAAATTTCAATGTCTATAAACTGAAGATTAAACCAAAATTCATCAAGCAAGAAAATTTACAATGACACATAATCTATTACCAGAAATCATTCAAAAAGATTAAAACTTTAAAAACTTTAAGAATAAATTAAATCCACAATAAGCCAAGCCTAATTGAACAAAACATACTTATCGAAAGGTATATTTATTGAAAACGTTTCTATCAGCACTGGAAGGAAATTTATTAATTTCAAAAACCTTAAAACAAACTTATGGCAAAAAATAAGAACTAATCTTTTCATCATGGAAATAAAATTTTTGCTTGTTAAAAAATATGAACACTAAGATTTTACTAAAAGTCTTGATCTTAAAAATATTCTATAGTTCTATGTCCAATGATTTAAAAATTTTATTTTTGCATTAACCTGCTTTTTTACTTTACTTTAATTTACATACTAGAAAGTATAAACGACAGATTATTACAGTATAATATATAAACAAAAATTTGGTATAAATTTTCTTTTCCCTGCTTTATACTTGTACCAATGAGATTTAGTGTTTATCTAAAAAAAATATCACCAGCAAAAATTACAAAAACAGTTTTTCTGAGATCCTGTCTTTAAAATATTATACAAATATATCGTAAATATAAATTATAGACACACCTGTGAACCATATGGTGCAACCTCGAAAACCGTCATCAGGTTGCCCTAATACCTGTCCACGGTCAATTCTAGATACTTTCTTTTCTTGATATTGTACATTTGTTGCTTTGTTTTTTCGGTGTTTCCCAGCATGGTGAACAGGTGATACTGATGCCATTATTTTTGTTTCACTAAATAATACGCAGTGCTAAAATGAGTATGGTGTTAAAATGATTAAGCATCTTCTTCTGAGGCTTTATAACGATGTGATTCACATATTTTACTGATGATCGACAGTGATACGGACTGGGGTCAAACTGGCATTGGATATCTCGCTTATATTAGAGCCAAACATTTTACAGCTTAATGAATTGTGACCAACAATAATTTAGCAGTACAGTTTTACAGTTTTACTAGCAAATATAGTAAGTTTTACGGGAATCCAATTGGCTCAAAATGATTAATTGCCATTAAAACCAACCAATAGGTTAACATTAGTGCCCTCAGAAAAAATAATAAATAGTGACTCTTATAAATTCTAATACATTTTCCAGACTGTTATATAATTTATGAAATTACACAAGTATAAAAATGTGTATGATGCATTCACAAATGATTTACTAAAATTAACTATAATAAATAATATAAAAATTTTGAATTGTTAGTAGTACATTCAAAATAATTTATAAGCACTAAATTTTTTTAAAGACATAGTATGTATTACCAAAACGTTAAACCATACTAAGATAAGGATTTCATTTGAAAGGTCCATATGCAAATTTATTCGATACTTAAAATATCTTACATACTTAAACTGCTAAGGGATTATTGGACAACCTGAAACTTCTTAAAAACTTCCAAACCTGCCAACAATCCCAAATTACCTTAAGGAATATTTTTATCTTTAAATAAAACCTCAGCATAAAGTAAAACTTTTTAGTTAAACCAGAAATTCCAGATATATTTAAATTCATCTCAATTTTCCAAATGAATAAAATTAAACCTTCAATCCCTGAGGACCATTCTCCTTGAGTATTGCTTCCCGTTACCTTGATTTTGAGGCGTTTAAGACACCACAAGCAAATTTTAATTGCTTAAAACATGCTGTTTTCCAAAATATCAAAAATTTTTGTAGTCTAGTTTTAAAACGAAATACTTGGATATGGATGACATTTAGGAATTTGTTTTACATGATGATAGTGATATTGAACATGTTGAATAATATATGTATATTGTTGTTGTTGTAGTTGGTGCTAATGCTAATTTAATCATACTGCTGTAGAAAAATGTAAAAAATATACCCCTGTACCACAGTCGTCAAGTGTAGAAGAAATCACTCACAATAGCAACGAACAGAGTAAACTGTCACAACACTGACAACAGCTATTTGAACAACCAAATGTTTCAACCCCGTGTAGTGCCCTTATGTTGTAACATCCATACTAGATACCTTCAGATTTTGAAGGTTGAAGTTATAAATTCAAAATCAGATTTTGGAGTATACAAAATGTTACACCAAACCAAGAAATCAAAAATATCTTTAAGATATGTTTTGCCTGAAGATTATCTTATAATTTGAGGGCTAAGTCACTACTATGACTATCAGCTAAGCATAAAATTACCTGTTACAAATTCCCTCCAATAAAAAATGGTTTAAACACTATCGAATTCTATAAGAAAATCAACCTATGACTGAAAAATTTGTGTGTGTGTGTTTAACTAATTAGCTTTCGATAAATATCATATAATCTATGTATTAAAAGGGTATTAAGGCTTTTGAATTAATTCAACCAGAAAATTTATGACTCACAGGATTAGTATTGATGTAATTCTGATAATCTATTATTGCAATTATGTAAAAGAAACAAAGAAAATAAAACTTTTGCCATTGAAATTGGTTAGTAGTATCAGCTTTTAAATCAATAGACTAATTTTCTACATAAATTTTTAATGAAAAAGTTGATAAAAGCTAAATGTTTAAATTTATCTAAAATTTGAGATTTGAGTCCACATAAAGTTAATCAAAAAACAACTCGAGAAAGATTCACTTTCTTATAATTCCATGAAAAAGTCATTGCTTCTCTTGGTGTTGCCATGCCTGTGCCAGAGCTGCTTGCAGATAGTTTATCTGGGTAAATAACGAGAAGGCACTTCCCCACTATTAAAATAGCAAGACTTAATGCAGTAGACCAAACACCATCAAAAAAGTACCCTGTTTGTTATGCGAAAGGCAAAAGAACTGATAAAGGATAAGCTTTAAAGATTGTTTATGTTTGCCCCAATTGCCTATCTTAGCCCAGTCTT
The DNA here is from genome assembly GCA_035046665.1 of Euphysa ruthae. NCBI lineage: Eukaryota > Metazoa > Cnidaria > Hydrozoa > Anthoathecata > Corymorphidae > Euphysa > Euphysa ruthae. The sequence goes on from JAUZNK010040076.1 coordinate 14,549, forward strand.
CATCCCAGCACATCCTTTGAAGTTTTCCACACAGTAATGGATTATAAATAATATGAAACATACTGTTTCCTTCTTTATTTTAAGTATGTTTTAAAGAAATACAAGGCAACACACAGTGCTTTAATTTTACTAAAAACATGAAAATTTAATGTAGTTTACTAAATACCAATTTTAATGAAGTAATTCTTCTTTTGAATTGAAAATTTCTATATTTTCTGCCAAATAATTTAATAAGCAGCTACAGCATCAAAAGAATATGAATCATTGATTTGATTTTCTATTAATTTTTTTGTATTTCAATCAAAATATTTTAAATTTTACATTTTTTTGAAAAATTATCAAACTTGATTTATGATGAGAAAAGACATAAAGTGCCATTTCCATATCAACAGGTGTTTTGAAAATATGACCAATATGACTTAAATATAGATAGTCATAATTGACCATTTTGCTCTGGAACAAAATGCTGGGACTGAAAAGGTTAATAGAAACAATTTTTTCTAAAACTATTGAAAATTTCATTAGAATCAGAATATTACACATAATGCCATTTCTTTAAAAATTAATTACACAACTTTATAAAACTACACATCAAAAAATTTATATTTGCTTTATGAATGAAATAAATGTGGTTTAAAGAAGCTGTTCAGTTAAATAGTGTATGATGAATGCTTTTGATAAGATTACCATATTAAAATCCATGGAACAATCCCTAAATCTCAGCAAACAAATAGAAACAATAGATATTTATTTAAGATAACAAAAGCAGCATAACGATTGCTGTTAATTTGTGGTATACTGTGAAACGTGGCAAAAATTCCCCTAATCATAAGTATAAACTATTTCAAGTATAAATATGAAAATATAAATCTATATATAATATTAGTAGAGGTAAAATGATAAAACTAACCACTAATAACAAAAAAGAAAAATAGATAATGCTATATAATTCAAAATGAATGTGAAAAACCGTTTAGGAAATTTTCTTGGTGGCAGTAGTTTACAGCCTTTAGACACTTGAAATTTAAGTCAGGGGCTGGTTATATTGCGCAGGGGAATGAAGAAAAAGATTTTTTTGCAAAAATTTTCTTTCTGAATTATAAGATGGACAATAAGGAATGATATTATATTACACAAACCAATTAAGTTTCATTTCAGCAAAATGAGAGTAAGAATCTACAACGATAATATTAGTTAAAAAACAAACATGTGCAGAAGATGAGCCCAATCATTTGATGAAGCGTTAGAGCAAAGCTTTTACAGCTTTAATACATTACAAAATATAGGAGCTGGATATTTCTATTGTTAGGCTACACACTAAAAAACTTGAAAACTTGCCAACAAAGACAAACAACCAGACATTAAATTGGTATATATTTGCTAATTCCACTATTATGTACACCAAAATAATATATTAAATGTATGACAGATATCAAACTTCATTGAAATGAAACATGATAAGACCGATAATAAATTGGAAGAAAAAAATAACATGAAAAATGAAAAATTAACTTAATTATAAGAACAAAACAAAATATGTTAAGTTTATATGTTTTAACAGTGTTGAATTACAACTTTATAAAAACTTTTCTTCCTTTGAAGTGGATGTAAATAACAAATCATTTTGTGACGTCTGTAAACCTTTGCTCTCTAGCAGAGATTGTCTCCGTTAATCCATTATCTGAGAGAAGTGAACTAGTTAGAAAATCATTTTTCTGTTGCTAATATTTTAAAACTTATATTTCTGTAATATTACTGTAAACTTGAAAAATTTTCATTGCCATATTTTTTGATGAAATTTTTGTGCTATCAATAATCGCATTGTTTTTTAAGTTTATTTAACAATATTTCACACTATATAACAGTATTTAACAACATAAACTTCAGTTTTAAAAGCATTAAAGAAAATTTATTTGATTTTATGTTACAAACTGTTTATAACGACACTTCGTTGAGTTTTTATGAGCTGTTAGTGTTAGCTATAATAATAATAATAATAATGTTAATAATGTAAATAATAATTTTAATAATAATAACAATAACAATAATAATAATAATAGTTTTAGTGCAGTTATAACATCCATACTAGATACCTTCAGATTGTGAAGGTTGGAGTATACAAAATGTTACACCAAACCAAGAAATCAAAAATATCTTTAAGATTAGTCTGAAGATTATCTTAATTTGAGGGCTAAGTGACTACTATGACTAAGCATAAAACTACCTATGTTACAAATTCCCTCCAATAAAAAATAGTTTAAACATTATTGAATTCTATAAGAAAATCAACCTATGACTGAAAATTTGTGTGTGTGTGTGTGTGTTTAATAAATATGTATCATATTTTGATAAATATGTATCATATAATCTATGTATTAAAAGGGTACTAAGGCTTTTTCTGGTTGAATTAATTCAACCAGAAAATTTATGACTCATAGGATTAGTATTGATGTAATTCTGATAATCTATTATTGCAATCATGTTAAAGAAACAAAGAAAATAAAACTTTTGCCATTGAAATTGGTTAGTTGTATCAGCTTTTAAATCGATAGACTAATTTCCTACATAAATTTTTAATGAAAAAGCTGATAAAAGCTAAATCTTTAAATTTACTAAAGAATTTGAGATTTTGGTATAAATCTTGATGTGCCACCAAAATATTATCATAATCAATCAAAAAAAAATTTTTGATAATTGATAATCGAAAATCAAACTCAATCAATTTTGAGTGCCACAAGTATTCAACATAGCTGATAGTGTGAGATATAAATAAGAAACCCATTACATCACATTTCGTGTTGTGCTCGAGGGTGACCAGTTTATATGGGTGAACACAGAGCAGACTGGAATCTTGAAAGGAGTTGTCTCGCCACGACCTGCACACATTAATCACATCATATATATACCTGCTAATGATCGGTTAATGGGGAAATAGGCCAATGGAAAATGTGAAACACTAAAAAAATAAATAATAAAATAATATATAATAATTAAGTTACATACTATCTTTTTTTCTACCTATATAATGATAGTTTCCAACTATTCTAGGACTTTCTTAGTCCTTATTTATTATATTTTTGTTGAAGACAACAGTTGTATACATTTACTCTACATACATAAAATTCATATATATGGAGTATACAACTGTCTTCAATAAAAATATAATAAATAAAGACTAAGAAAATCCTAGAATAGATAACAAGTATTATAACTCGTGAATTTTGTTTAAAGAGTTTGTAAATTTGTTTGAATATTTTATAAAGCACCGTTGTTTTGTATAATTCAACATGATAAATTCGACTAAATTCAAACAATACTACACTTTCTCTTAAAATTTAAAGTTTGCTACAGTTTTGAAAATTTTTTGCATTTTTGTATTTTTTTTTTTTTTTTTTTTTTTTGATTTTTAATTATTTATTATATATAACTCTGTTTTATATAAAAGTATTAATTTTTAGATTAAAATATATAAAATTTTTTAAAAATATTTTTAAATAAAAAAGAAGTTATCATCTCTCCCAGCCATGAGGACAAACACTTAATGCCCAGTGCAAACCTAATTTGGAGTACTAGGTGTCGGGTGTATATATGCTGTTGGCGAGTTGAAGCGATTGGTCTCTAAAGTGAGTCTTTTTTATAAAGGAATAGAGGGCTTCTTTTCGCTCTCTCTCGACCAATTCCTTTTTTTGGCCTCGTCGAGCTCTATACTTTTTTTCTGCATCTTGGCCCGTACTTCCTTCTTCGAATGAAACTCATATTGACTTATGACGACTTCAAGCGCCTTGCTGTCTAGGTTTGGTCGTGTTTTTGAGCTTTTATTCTTAGTCTACTAGAGGCAAGCTTTGTGCCAGTATTCATGAGACCGCACCCGGCAGCAACGCCCATGATGACTTAAACAACTGGTGCTGCGATTGCGTTTCCAGAGAAGCATGTTTTGGTATATGACCACCCACTCTTCGCATCTAAATCGCAAACTTATTTCGATATAATGTGGGTGAGATAGATCAACAATTAGGGTTCTATATTGTTCACTGGTGGCATCGTTATTGACCTCCATAAAGCACTCTATGTCGAAGGGGTAAGTTTGGCGACACAAATTGTGGCAGCTTTTTTGTCGGCAAAAATCCAAAATAGACACATTTAATCCATTTGTAAAAGGCTGGCGCCGTGATTCTCCACCTTCACAACACCAAATAAGACACAAGAATGAATGTAGTGTTTCGTGGTGACTCCCATCTTTGATCTGGTAGCCGATATTATACGCTTGGTATAATGTTACAAAGAAGACCAACCTATTTGTAAATCACGCAAAAGAAGTCCACCTAACTTCTGGAAATTAGGACTATGTTTCCACACTAGTAGACTCAATTACTAAGCTGCTTAATAAGACATTCCTCACGGTCTCTGTGAATATGGCTACGATGAGAGCATCTATGGCAATACCTCACAATACGGCCCTTTCAAGGACTATAATTTTTCTTTTGGGTTTCTCAGCAGGAACAAAACTCGAGGCTGTAGCCCATGCTAGTTCCAAACCTGTGCAGACCACTGTAGGAGTGAACAGTTTTCTTGTCTATATTGGCATTATTAAGAATACAATGCCTCATTACGTGCAAGGCGGCAAAAATTTCTTGAGAAAACTTTGAGGTGGAATCAAGCGAATGGCAATCCCTGTAATGAAAAGCGTTGTCAAGGCAAGTTAATGGCTTAACAAGCCGTCTCAGAGGCTGTTTTTACGTCGGGCCTGCTAAAAGAGAGGGTGATGGATGCAGCTCAAATAGCAGTCACCAAGGAAAATCTCATGAATCATGGACGTGCTGGGCTTACCACTGTGCGCCCAATTCTTTGAGTATGCTTAGCATACATCCCTAACATACATGCGCGTTTTTTATGTCATATATATCACTGAAATGGAAGCCGTTCATGATCTTAATGAATCTTAACACGCATCTACTTGAGCTCAAAGATTTGTGGGTGGTGCTCCAACACTGACTGATATAATCAGAGCTTACCATGAGCTCTTAGAAGCCCAAGTAGACCTAGGTCACTCAAAAGAGCTTCGTTTAGGGACGGGTACCGGGCGTGACTTTATCGATCTCTCCGACAACTATATCGACGTAAAATCTCAGGTCGTGTGCACTGCAAGGAGTATCGTAGCTGTTGATAAATTAGCGCTGAAAAAAACTTTTTGCGCACAGTCTGTTTAGGAAAGTTACTCTGACCGATAAATCTGGTCGAGCCATGTCCAACCTCAACGAACAGCGATATCCCTACCTAGCGATGCTACTCACGCTATATTGTCGAAAAACAAGAACTGGAGTGAGAGTGGTGCTGATCAACTAGAAGGATGCTATCCAGACAACCCGGCATATTTCGACCTTAAGGTTGAAGCCAATACGGGCTTTGTTGCTCGACAAATTTCGATTAGGCAGCAGTATGGATGGTGCACCGACAGTAACTGTCACGTTCTGCCCATTCCTAGGGGTGATTCGACAAAAACGGTTGCTACTAAAAAATATTGCACGATGGTTTTCTTAACTTGAGCGAAACCAGAGCTTACGTTGATTGCCAACGAAGAGGTGGCTGGAGCCGTAATTAGAATTATATCTGCCTGATGGTGTGTCAAGTGAGTAGAACTGATACCTGTGGTCACAGCATTCAAGATTTAACGTATGGCGAAAGAGGAAGCTCTGCTCCGTATGAACAGGACCATCTTCTACTGGCAACAAGGAACGGGCAAATCTCAGGTTAAACTGACATATAAATGGAGTGGTCCTCTACCTAGCAATGTAATTTTAGTTATTGTGCGTGCATCGGGGTACGAATCGGACATAACACAGAAAACCTACAAATTATAGACTGACTCGGCTACAGGTGACCTCTGGCTCGAGAAATGTGTCTGAGATCGCCTACGAACTTGTCATTACTGGAACAAAATAAAAATCTCCTCTTTCGCGCGAAACTATCTGTTTACAAAAGATGTCACCGGTAAGGCTTGGGCAACCAATGGTAATCTTTTCGAACTTGCAAGCTATGTGTGAGCCACCGCAATTTACTCATTCGTTATGATGGCCGATGGATCACAACGTGCAAATTTTAGCCTCACTCATAGCGGATTATTGTTAATTGCCCAAACCTTCGCACAAGCACCACACATCCCGTTACAAATATTTGCTGCGGTCTGGTCTCATCAGTTGTAGAGGTGGCAACAACCACGCAGATCGAAAATTGGGTTGCAAAAAAAATTCCTCACATTCTGGGAGTCTTCGCTACTGACGAGTTTCCAAATCGGTAAAGAGTCGCGGCCGCCACCTAATCAATCATTAACTCGAGTGATTCTATTTATTCGGGCAACGCACATTCATTCGGAAGTGGCTTGTTGAAATTTGCCACAGGTTTCGCATCGAATGTTACAATTATAACACCGCTGATCTGAAAGCACTTTCTGCGCAGATGGGCGGGCACTATGCACTTTAATTATGCCAAAACGGCGCGAAAAATGGATGGTGGGCTTCGGTCCAGACAAAGTAGAAAATGATCTGCGCATCCATAGTCTTGTAAGACTTTAGGCTGATATGGCCTATTTTTTTTCGCATTCCTTACTTGAACAGCGATAATAATGGCTGAGCAATTGCACTAAGGACCGCAGCGAGGAATGACAGAAAGCCAGCTCTGTGTTAGCCATTTTTCATAGGATGAAACATTTTTCGACGCAGGCCGGAGGCTCATGCAAACTTCATAAACCCCTGGAATACTAACTTTACCATTCATGCCCTTAGATATGTTTTGCAACACTGGATCGAGGAATACTGGGGCCGTTTTCAGCACATAATCTTGCTCGTACTTGGCTCCTTGGACAAGCGTTTCGAGCTGATGCCTGTGATTTTGTAACATGGGATTAAATTAATGCACTAAATCTCTGCACATTTCGCAGAAGCATCGAAAGTCGGTGTCGAATTGGCGGATATTTGAACCGACTCAAACTGTCAACATTTCAATTAGACCTTTTTTTCGTCGCATGGGGGAATCTGCCTATGGTCCCCACAACATACTATTTGATAATATCAGCAGGCTAGGCAGCCGAGTATGACCTTTACAGTCTTAATTAGGTCCTTACAGCATTCATCAAACACTTGTAACCTCAGCAAGATTGTCAAGTCGATGATCTACAGAAATAACAATATACAGAAACGTCGCATTCCTCCACTCTCGTGGGGTTGATACAAAGGTAACAATAAACGGTCTGAGCTTGATGGGATTCTAAGCCAAGACGGGGGTTATCTCGGTGCAATTCGTTTTCTGGAGTGAGCACAACCAGTTTGCATCCAGTAAAAATTTTCACAACCCACTCCGTCTTACCGCTTCCATTCTGACGATTCAAGTACATACGCGCCGCAGTAGCCGCAAAGACATCAACCTCGCTTACTTGCAATTCAAGTTGCCCAGCAGGTTCAATCGTCTAAGCTGCAGCCTCATGACGCCACTTGTATTCAGTTTGCTTGTGCTGCCATTGTCCTTGCCTAGGATACTTGGAATATTCCTCAATAACTAGTTCTTCGACCTCTATGTGAAGGGATTGAAGGATTTGCAGAGGTAAGCAGCTTCACTGCTGTCACGGATACTATTGCTAGAACCGTCACCGTGCCTAGCCCATTTTCCAAAGAACCGGACAGTGAAGTCTCTCTCGGGTAACTTGAACGTTTGTTTATGACCAATACTATAAACGACCTCGCGGGCAGAGACTTCTTTCATATACCTAGAGTAAGTGTCTGAGCTCTGGGGTGGTGACCCATCCCTGGTTTTCACTCAGATCCTCTCCCACACGACCGACAGGATATAGATGAGTGTTTGGATCGAACACCCAAGCGGAGAGATGTTCTACACCAGCTAAGTTAGGGTGAGAAAGTCGCTAAGGGGCACACCCTCTACGTTCGCTCGAGACATAATGCTCATCAGGAGCCCATACTTATGCACAAAGTCTATTACATCACCAACCCAATATATAATCCGTATTCTTATTTAGCCCGTGAATTTTTGTATAATTTGTCTAACCTTTTTGACTTTTACCTTTTAAAGTATGAGCATAACATCATCATTGGCGACATGAATATAGAAGTTACAAATAAATTTCTAAAAAACTTTATGGATATGTTTAATTTTTCTAGTATTATAAACAAGCCAACTTGTTTCAAATCATCTAAAGGTAAATGCATAAGATTTAATTTTAACCAACTAAAAAGCTTCATTTAAATTTTCAAATACTTTTGAAACCGGTCTTATTTTACAAATTACAATACTGATGAATTTATACAGGAATTATATTTTTGAATTGCTCTAAATTTTTAATTTTACTCATTTCGAATCAATTATTCTGCAAATCTCAATAAACCTAAAGAAAAAGGAAAAATCTTTTGTATCAAAACAGTTAAAAAAAGAACTCACGAGTTAGTGCTTTTAAGCAGTATAAAAAGCAGTAAAACTATGTCGTAAAAAGAGAAAAAATACTTTGGCAACGTTGACATATCTTTAGACATATAATCTTAGAGCTGAACAACTTTTAAAACTACCATCAATTTTTTCGAAGAGTTGTGGTACAAATACCAAAATTTTTTAGGGCTAGCATTCTTTGGAACTCTCTTCCAAATGAATTAAAAACATGTACATCAGTTAGTTTATTTAAACTCGTATCCGAGATTTGAACGGGAGTACATGTACGTGTTTCTTATGTATATAAATTTATTTTTATTTTCATGTTTGCCAGTTTTTTTTATATTAATTTATTTTTAGTTTATTTGTAGTTTTCACATCAACCAAAAAGAATAAAAAATTTTTTTGGTTTATATTAGTCTTTATGGCTTATAACTATATTGTACGAGAAAATATCAACGTTAAAATTATAATAAATTAAATTATAATCAACCCCGCCGCCCCCATCCCACTTGCCAAATGCCCCTGTATTTCATAGGACTTAGCGCTATACTTTCCCTACGAGCCACTTTCCGAAACAATAGGCTATACCACCACCCATAGAGTGGGTGTCTTTGTGATACTCTATGCATGGCTCTTCCGAAATATGATCCCGAGGGTCTGCTCCAGTTTCTTCTCCATAGCAAACCATCGCTTCCCACGAGCCTTATGGTTGAGTGAATGTCCTAACTGCGATCATTAGCGCCCTCGTTCTCTGGTTTTTTGCACTGCAGTCGTCCAAATTCCTTTATTGGTACATGAGCAATAAAGGTTGTGCAAGGAATGTTTGACAACTTGGTCCAGCAAGTGAACATGCTCAATTTTGATTGGTCATTTGGAATTTCTTCCTAGGCATGGTTATTATGACAAGGCCCAAAGACCTTTGTACCAATCTTGTATTTTTTTTCATACCATATGGTATTATCCATAGCATCGACAGCAATCAACTCAGGGCAGTCTCAAGGGCGAACGTGTATTCAAGTGAGCAACCTGTATTTTTAACTTCTTGTCGAAGATTTCGAGTGTCCACCGGCGCTTGGGCTTCAAACCAGTACCTGCTCGGGTCATATTGTCCTGGAAGTTGTTGACGGCGTAGCGAATGAAAAAAATTTGCGAACTCGTTGTTCTTTTCCGCTTTTAACATCACCCCTGGTTTGCCTTGCTGTTGGGGAAGAGGCCGAAGCTCATAACGAAAATAGACCAGATATTCCCGACTTTTCCCCCTAATTTACTAATCAATACTATGAAAAGCGCCTGCGCTGACCCCACGCGAACAACAGTTTCACCCTTAATGCAGTAGTCAGAGACACCTTCTTCCTCAATTACCGGTAATAGGGTTTCTTTAGCTGTCTTATATACAACAGTGAATAACTTGTAGTGTCCATTTGGATCCAAAAACTTTAAAATTTCAGAGGCCATGTCTATGGTTACTAGCACTCGTTCGTGATATCCGGCCCTATTTCTGCCGGCCGCATGTCGAATCGATGACTATAGACACCTTCTTCTATCTCCTTCCAGATGATTGCGTCTCATTTGTTGATGTAGCTCCCTTCTGGGTAGAGCACTGGGGCCTTGTCGACAACTAGAGTGTTTTTCCTTCTTCACATGCGGTTTAAACGCAGAAAACCGGAGAGGCTTCAATGGATTTTCTTTAACAGCCTTTGGGATGAGCGGATAAATGAGGTATTTATAAATGCAGTAGGCTGGAGAGGCATCAATAACCTTCTCTTAACAGCTTCTGGAATAAGTTCATCAAGGATGTTTTTAGCAGCTTTCGTGTAGGCCCCATTCTCAGCAAGTATTTGGTCAATGTATTCATCTGTCAAGGGTTCAGAGTCAGCAAATAATTGCTCGATGTATTCATTCATCGTTTGCTCTTCATATATGGCGGGGTATATATATATATATATCCCAATATACCATAGTCAGACAAGTCTGATAATGTTTGGACCAGTTTACAACACACAGGCAAAGTCCCTACGCGCACTCCTCTATTTATCTATCAACTTTTTAGCAAAGCACGGCCTACAAAGCAGAGTCGCAGATTGAGTCCCTACACCACATAGCCTACACGGAGCTGTTGGCGTTCTGTTAAGACTTAGCTCCTGGCAATGTGTGCCACAATATATGTCGATATATTTTTGTGGCATAGTAGTAAGGTATTCACTTTCAACCAAGGGATCTTATATCCTCCTTCGTTTTTTATAACCTGGCCTGACGCACCTCTAAATCAAAACAGTCTCGGAACTGCGGATAGTGTAGATTTACAATTACCAATTATATATCTCCATAATAAAAATTCTGCTGAGGTTATTAACTACCAAAAGTATATCTCCGTAACAAAAATTCGTGTTTCATGTGAATTTAAGTTATTATTTTGCTGTTCATTCTTGTACCCGAGGAAGGCGCCATGAGAGCCTTAAGCTCTTCCACTTCGGGGGTAAAACCACACTAGTCCCTGGCAGATACCACGAGGGTCGTAGGTCCTCTCAGCCAAAGGAATAAAGGTCCAAATCCCCCCACATCTGCTGCACAGCAAAAATCTCATTTGTCATGGTCACTATCAACTTTGAAGATTCGTACCTTTAATAATGAAAAATTTTCCTAGTAACCATTTCTTTATTATTGCAACCCGTAACATAATGACAAGTACCAGTTTAGTATTCAATCAGTTAAGGGTTGAATCCACGAATCCAATAAAATTCACAAAATAGCTGACATGGCCTATCAATATAGACAATCTAATATTTGCTATCATAAAAAAATCACGAAATTCCAGTAGAGCTGAAAAATAATTTCACAAAACAGGAACTTTTGATAGGCAGTTTTATGTGTCAAAAATAATTCCTTTATGACCTTCTAGCTTGATAGAGCGTTCTATCAACGTAAACAATTACTTTATTGAAATTTTGTTTAAAAAATTTTTTTTTTTCAAATTTTTATCAAATGGGTATATTCAGAAATGGTATCCATAATGAGAACTTTTTTAAGACTAAAATTTTAACTCATCTGCAAGAATGCAGATGAGTTAAAATTTTAACTCATCTGCAAAATGATTATAGAAGTTTTTAAAAAAATATATACCAGTTATAGAAAAGCAAAGCAGAAAAACGAATAGAGTTAAATTGTAAATATCAGTATTTTGAATGTTTCAACAATGCTCTTCCCCGCTGAGAAAATCATCAGTAAATGACTACAGAGTTTACCTGACTTTCACTGGGAAAATATCGAAGTAACCTAGAACTGATCCCTGAGGTATAACACTATTTCAATGTATTTAAAATTTAGGTTATCTATAATAAGTCTGTTTGTTCTGACCTCATAGGTAATTAAAAAAGAGTTAAATGACCTACCACTCAAACCGTAAAATTAAAGTAAAAAAATACCATAGCAGATTCAGTTGAATGCTTAGATATTTGATGAATTAGCAGGCTTCAAGTTTCTAAAGAGGAAGTATCTTCAAATTTATTGTAAATTTTTGGAGTTAAAACGTAGACATCATAATGACTTCCTAAGTCTTTCAAACTAAAATATAATGAAAAGAATATCTATTACATATCCATGGAAAAAGGGAGAAATCTAAATTGCAATTCAGACTTTGATTTCCCTAACTGGTTTGATTACCACAATTTAGAATTTTTCCAGTTTCAATATATAATAATAAAGCAGTTTTTTTTTTTTTTGATCCTCAGAAGATTGATAAGTAAATCATTAATTCAAATTAACTTTTTTCAAGTCTTGGGAGTATAAACAAGCGGGGCTTTTAAAACAAGAGTTTCAAACAAGAAAAATGAACGATATTCTCCCGATTTCGTTACAGCATATTTTTTTTTTTTTTAATTTTCAAATTAAAAAAAAATCTTCTTCCACAAAGATGTTAAAAGAAAGAAGGAGGGGGAGATGATTATGCGATATGCTAAGAGATGTATAAAAAGATCTTCCAGCTGAATATTCTTTTGAAAATCTTCTTAAACAATAACTTTCATGACTATTTTCTAGAGAATGTCAATTGAAGGTGAGTTATCGTACATTCTTTGTATCAAAGCAGTTTTAAAACCAATGAAAAATATATCCTAACATATCCTAACAGGTTTTGGTTTTCTGATAGAATGAAAACTATATATTCTGTTATTTAACAAATATAACAGTAAATAATTAGCTCATTATTCGCAGACATGATAATGCTGGAATATTACAAGCACTCCATTTATTAAAATTCATTGAAAAAAAACTCCAATAATATTAAAAGTATTACAAAACAAAAAAAGAAAAAAAAACATTTCTTTTTTTTTAAAAATTAAAATTTTATGAATATTTATAAAACAGTTCTACAGCGATTGAACATCAATTTAATTCAGAAACGTTATGCAATAAAAATCAGTTTGTTATTGAAGTCATTGTATTGTTATGAAAATCTTATGATGATAACGAATATTTCTATAGTTTTTACACTATTGTCTTTTCCTATACTTCTTAGTTCATTTGACTGTTATAACACATTTTATTTAAAAGGTATTCACAATTAGATTAGTCTTTGCATGTATGCCGTTAATATAGCCATTTTTGTTTTAATCTTCACGCTGCTTTTTTTTTGTAACCAACAGTAATGCTGTCAGATTTATTTACAGTTTTTCATGTTCTGTGAGAGCCATTAATATGAGGTGGCAGCTTGAGTCAAATGGAGTTATTTAAAATCTCAATATAAAATAAATCATTTTCATGGCGTTCATTAATTTTTATTTAAATAAAAAACATTAAAAATAAACATTCACTAGCAAATTATACAAAACTCAATAAATAAATAAAAAATGTCTAGTTTCTAATAAGGGTCCCAGATGTTTATATTTGTCAAGATAATCAGAAATAATTCTCAGTAAAATCAAAAATAAAAGGTAAAAAATTTCAACAAAATCGAAACATGACATCATCAAAAAAATCAAGAAATTCTTGGATAAAATTTGATAAGATTAACTGCCTGGATACTGATAAAAAAAACTAAATGATCAGAAAATAGAAATAAGTTACCAAACTTAGCTCTGTTAATAGCTTTGCTACTATGCCAAAAAAAATATTCAAAACGCCTAATATGCTAAACTAAAAGAAAAGTAAAATTTATAGCATTTTATGAAATTTCATCAGAATAGAAACAAAATTTTCAAAAAAAAAAATACGTTATTTCTAGATCAAACATGTTTCGGGGATAGGGCCCTAGGAATGAGAATTTTTGAAAGGTGCCATAGGTTCAAAAGACACACCCAACGGCTTTTTAACTTCGTGAAAAAGATAATTGACCCTTTTTTTGTTGTTGTTTGAATTCAGTCAATTCATGAATTTTCTTGTTAAGAATAAGGGAATAAGTATAAAATAAGTATCAGAACTATGTTAAAAATGTTTTTTTGTTCGCCAACTCTACTGATAAAAATTTAAGCAAATTATCTGTGTAACAAAACTATAAATCCAGGAGACTCTGGCCAGTCATTTCTTGCGGTTGAGGCAATCCCATCTCTTGAAGCACAGTAGTAGCAACATCACACAATGCTGCATTGTGATCAAATTTACGAAATCTCCTTCCTGTCACACAAAATGGGACTAAAAAATGGATATAAATTACATTAAAAGATGAATTAAAAAAATTAGCACATTCAATTTCTTCCATTTTCTAAAAAAAAAAAAATCGAAAAAAAAAGCTTTAGAGGAATTTTTAAAAAAACAAGTAGAGCAATTTTTGACCTACGTTTTTTAAAAATGAAAATACAAAAACGATAGCATTCTTAATTTTCGTTTCAGCTAAAATATTTTTCAGAAATTCATTATTGTGACATCATTTGCATTATTAACCCTTTAACTTCACGCAATAAATTCTTCATTGTTTATCCTCATTATAGTAAAAAAAAAAAAAAAAAAAAAATTTAATTTTCAGGAAAATATATTTATTTTTTCGCCTTCACATTAAGCTTCATGCGAAAAATAAAAAAAAAAGGGCTAATGGACAGATTCGAAGAAAAATCAAAAAACGTAAATTTTTGGACTATTTTTGTCTTTTTTTTATAACACTTCCTCATGTTGTTTGCCTCGCTAACTTTAACTTCATGCGAAAAATTAAAAAAAATGAGATATCAAGAAAAACGCAAAAATGATTTTTACCTTCTTAATTATAGAGAGAACAGAACTTTTTTTGAGAAAATCTAGAGTGAGCAGATTCGGAGAAAAATACAGATTGCTGGTCTATTTTTGCTTTGTTTACTCCAAAATAGGGCTCAAGAACTTTTTTTTTTTTCGAAAAACTGACACTGTCATGTCATTTGCTTCTATAGTTCTTGACTTCCTGCAAAAAATTTGCAAAATTACAAAAAGCATTTAGAAAACTAAAATTTGCTAGAAGCTAGAATTTGGTACAGTAAAGTATTTCAAAAACAAGGTCTAAATTGTCGCATTTTAAATATATTTATATGACGTCAGTTAGAAAACCACAATGTTAGTTAATTTTTTTATATGGAAAAACTTAACTGAAACTAATGTTTTGGTTCGAAAACAGAATGTTTGTTCGGATAGATAGTTCACAATGTGTCACAATAAATATTTAGTATACATCTAGTATATGCATATACAGTGTGTAATGTTTATTAAAACATCTTACGTGACAAATACTCTGTTATTTTAGAGTAAAAATAGAAGGTTCAGACTGGAAATATAAATTAAAATAGAATGCGTGACCACTGTGACTCTGGACATACTAACAAACGGCAACACTTGAATCATTAGACAACTTGAAAGAATGCAAGAAGATCAGAGAAACACTTGGCTACAAAAACCACCATATTGACTAATGTAATTGAAATATAATTCTATTACATTGTATTATCATAGGGAAAGTTACCGGAAATTTACCTATGCAAGTAATCTAGAAAAACGAGAGCGTAGTAGCACACCAAAATGTAGAAGATCAATAAGGTTAGCTTCTCCAGAAATTAAAAAATATAGCAATAATTTAAACGAGATCCGTGAAGCAAAAACCACCACATTATTTCCCAATTACTGACTGCATGATCTGTAAAAAAACTTAACGTTAAAGTAAAGGTCAAAGAGCAGTATCCAACAAATATACGCACACACACTGCACAAAAATCAATAAAGAAAGCCGTATAATTATCAAATGATTTCGATAGTATTGGACAAATAGACAGAGTTTGTTTAAATGTGGTTACACCAGAGCTGTTTTGGTTGATGAGGCAAAACCAAGTTGCAATAAAAATTCGTATCCAAAATGAGATTATTATGCAGTCTGTAAACTAGTTGAAATTCAAGTATTATGTGAACAAACATGCATTTCTTTAGACAGTCTTCTGCAAACATATGGAATTGGCATTGGAATAAAACAATATCGTTATAATTTAAAATGTCAAATAATAAAAACGCACCGGGAAGATTCGTTGTTTTTAATCCCCTAAACAAAGTAGTTCGCAATTAGTGATAAGTAAAGGATTTCTTGAAACACACACAATTGCTAACACTGTGGACCTCTCTGATGGTTATACTGTAAAGAGAGCAGCTGATCTGCTACGAATAAACACTGAATTGAAAATACAATGTGTACCATATTTACCTTGGCTTTCTAATATAGATAGTCTTAATGCCAAAACAAGAGATCCGCCAGATTTGTTGCAATTGTTCTCTAGACATTTACTTAACTCGGAAGGTAATCATCATAGAACCAGATTAAAGATTCACGTCTAATTTTATCATTTTGTTCAGATGTAATGCATTTATTGTCAAATGTGAATTCCTTAGATTAAAGCATACTGCCTTGGCGTTAGCACTACACAGCTTAACAGGAAAAAAATCCGATTGATTTTGTTAGTAGAATGGGACATTACATTGATTATGACCAAGTACGTCTTATTGAGACAGCACGCACTTGTACAACACTTCTATGAAATGGCATTTGAACACCCAGTCATCCCAGCTAATGAATATTGCAAGGTATTTGTTTAGATACTTATTAGCTATTATTTATTTTATTCAATAATTTTTCGTATTAAATAATGCCTTATTAAATTTTTGATTAATATATAGTGATTATTCCAAGCTAGCTGTCTAATCAATGCTGTATGTAATAAATAGGACCCAACAGGATAATGAGTCATTTTATTTTGCTGAATTGGTTTTACATACAACAATTTCTTATTGATTAAATAAATGCATCCTGTAATTTAGGTGTCAACCATATTCCGGTAGGATAATTTTGATCGAAACATCAAAACTAACATTGCTGAAGGATCAATTCACAACAAACCAGGTATTGTTTTCCAAGAAGTTTCAAGCCGAAGTATCACAATAACGAAGTTATCATTTCTTAATCCAAAAAACGTTATGTAACATTAAAAGCAGAACAAGGTCTACCATTAGTTAAAATAAATGCTAAATCAAATCCTGAAATAATGATTGTCGCAAAATTCTAATCAAATTCATCCTATATTTGATGGGGGGATAATTACTCAACTGAACGTTATAAAGAGAAACCAAATTGTTATGGCATACAAACCTCCTATACAGAGACCCATACTGAATACTCCACGATCACTGAATTATTTTATATATCAACGCAGCTGGCTAAACAGTTTTTTAATTCTGGACATAGGTGTGCTATGAAAGCATATGACGTTACATGGAGCAATCCTCACATTTTATTTGATATATCCATCCATCCTAGCAATTTTCACGCAATGATGACTTTCTATGCCATTATTGGCAAACTTGTGAAAGGAAGCTGATTTGAAATTATTTTCTAGAATGAACTGTGCAGCACTAGTAGTATTCAAAGCCTGATTTCTGGTAAACATTATAATTGTTGCAGACTAACATATGGTGCGTTTGTTGAAGTTGTGGAAAGGCTTTTTATAAAGAGTTATGTACAAGATATTTCTTATGATATTAAGAGTTTGGGTGATGAAGTCACAGAAAAATTTATTGCTAATGATCGGATAAGTAATGATAACAAGTTTGTACCTATGTACAAAACTAAAAAAAAAACATGATCTAAACGGTGGATTTGAAATAACCCCTAAATTCTGGGTACAGTATTTTATTCTTCTTAATTGTCAACATACTTTACCATATGCTATCAGCACTAATGACTTTGATTGAAAGTGAGGGACGAATCTATGACAAAATCTCCACTTTTATATTCATAATATGGAATGTTAATTAATACCTATAAATATAACGAAAGGCCTGTTCTCAAATCATGATTTTATTCTATGGGATTTGGTTCAGTTTTAAATTTATTTTTTTCTTATTTATACTGAGCATGTTGTGCATTGAAAATATTTGAAAGTGATGGCAGCATTTATTGATTGTTGTTTAAGAAAAATTTAGTGCATTCTGAATATTCTAAGGTTTTTTAAGAACCATAATTCAGTAATGGTTCAAAGTTACCATTTAAAAACTGTATCATAAAATGATATTAAAATAAGCATGAAAGACTTATTAGAAAAATATTAACAAACTTAACTTCCTTAAGTAAAGTTCAAGAAATTCTGAACAATGGCAAACTACTGTACAGAAAAATGTGAATTTATGAGGACTGATAGCTTAAATAAACCAATGAACCCAAAACACTATTGAGGATGCTTAGCAACCGTGGCCAATGACCTCTGATGCTTAATAACTGAAGACCTTGTCTTCATTTATGAATACTCTTGATCAACACCGCGTTTAATACTTTTCTTTTTATTTATTTTGGAAATGAGCGTTAAATTATTGTTAAGTAATAACTAATACTATAAAAATAACGTATTTCATAAAAACGAAAAAAAAAAAATCATAAACAGTTTGATAAATGGATGCTGGCTATAAATAAGGATGAATAATACTGAAAATAATGTCGCTGTTTACATGGAAAATTAAAAAAGAAAAAATTTAAACATCAAAAAAAATTTCAGCAACATTGAAAAATAAATTCTTAGAAAATACGAAATGTAATTTTTTAGCCAAATTTAATATGTTTTAGGGCCCAGGCCTAAGGAACAAGAATATTACCCACAAGTTGCTATTTGGGTAAAATGATTCTCCTTTAACTAAAATTTAAAAAAAAAAAACGGTTAACAACTATTTTTGAAAAATTTTGATTTTAGATCTAAAATATCTATATTTCAGATCTTGACTGAGCCCCCAAAACATTTTAAAAACGACCAACAAACCTAGTTTATCGGAAATAAAATAAAAATGCGGTTTTTATCTTGACAAGACCGCTTTTTTACTTCTGAAACTATCTTATCTGTGTGCAAAGGCATGAATTTAGTCTTTAAAGTCGTGTAAACTGGTCATATAAAGTCAGACAATTCCAGGTTATTTAAAGCCATTATACGATCAATCGGGGTGACTCTGAACATGTTGGAGTGACTATCAACATCCTTGTATTTTTGAAATATTTCTACTTTCTTTGGTATATTAACTAGACTGCACAGATTCCACAGTGATGGAATAAAAATGCAGTCTGAATAGACCCGGAGGTTCGATTACTCCAATGAGACAATCAAATTGAACTGTGCTTATTTATTTGATAGTTTATTTAGCACGAGATAAGATCATTATAATATGAAGAATATATATTTCATAAAACAAACCTCTGTTACATGTATGAGCAGTATGCGGACCACCCTGGAGACTGATCATTTGTTCAGCATTCCCATGATCGGAAGTCACCATTAATGTAAATCCATTTGTTTTACAAGCTTCAAGTATTACTCCAATAGCCTTATCTAAATTGAAACATTCTCTTTAGACTAGCTCTTAAAAGTATGCTTAACGCCATTACTAACTATAAAGTATTTATTCACCAACTTTATGCTTTATGCTCTAAGAAAGATAAATCTATGCAGGTGACAATATTCTTTAAAAAAAATTGAAAAAGAAACCTTGAATGATATTTAAGCAAACACTTTAGTGATTAATGGACTCCAGGATACTGATATTTTAAAAAATCAAAAATTGTACAAAGCTAGCACTTCAGCTATACTTTTATTTTAAAAATATTTGTGTTTGTCAACTCAGGCATTTATAATTATTAAAGAGATAAAACGCATGTCATGAGTTTTATTTTATAATTTTATTGAGCGACGTTTCAGGAGTCATGCTGCTCCTATCATCAGGCTAGTTACAATTAAAAAATTTAAGG
>JAUZNK010040077.1:0-17351 GCA_035046665.1 Euphysa ruthae
ACACATTTATGCTAACGTTTTTTATTCTTGGTTGGACTTCTTCTAGAATTGTACTTTTAATGTTAGTATTTTTCTTCAGGTTTTTAAAAAATTATGTTCAGATGCTGAGCTTGAGTTTCCAATGTGAGATTCATGACCCCGATCCTCGAAAGCTGTCCTCAGAATCAAGGAGTTTTGGTGGTTGATGTCCCAAGTTAAAATCACTGATTAAGAAATCTTTCAATGATGGACAGCGATTCTGCAATATAACAAAATTTTTTAATGACTGTGTGGTGAACATGAATACTGAAGGGAAGCAAGGTAAACATAAATTATCATTTGCTACAAGTCATGTTTTAAAGTATCAAATTATGAAAAATAAATTACTATACTACTTCTTTTAAAAAGCGCACCTTTGCCAATGTATTTATTTATCTCATTTAATTAAATATGATAATTTTAAGTCTAAAAATTTGATATAGTCACTAAAATTTAATTTTTAGAAGTCGCTTACCAAAACATAAAGCTATGCAGATATGAAGCTTCACGCAAGAAAGTTATGGAAATATACTAAATCTTAGTCAAAGATCCAAGGATAATGACGAAAAAATGCTTTGGGGAAATGTCCATTTTTCCACTTTTCAAAAACTTGTGCCAAATATTAGACGAGTCATGTTGGCCTTCTGCTGAAAAAGAACTTCTCGCATATGGAGATGATAACATGACAGAACTGGTCAAGCATTACAATCAGCTTCTGCTGACTTCAGGGTATAACATCAGATTCATCCAGAATGGGATTGTTTAGAGGTATTGATAGATCACGTTATATTAATTCAAAAAAATGCTATTTATTACAATTACGTGATAATTTAATTTAATTCGTTCTGCGTTCTTCATAAAAATTAAAATTTGAAATTGATGAAAAATATTTCATTCACTAATTTCTAAAAAATTCTTATATTATGCCCTTAAAAACCTAAAAACTTACAAATAATAATTTTTTTGTTTTGCTTTTGTTTAAACAATTTTGGATATAAAACGAAATGTGGATATATACAAAATTTGGTCCAGGGTGTTAATGTCCAATGCCGTACATGAGTCCTGTGTGAATGTAATCCATGTAATACTACTGTTAATAACTCTGTTTACTAATGCAAAGGTGAAAAGATTCTTCAGCAGAATGAACCAAATAAAAATTGGAAACAAAATAGGAACCGTTTGGCGAGGGATTGTTTGGAAAACCTTGTTCGTGCTGGTGAAATTGGTGCTAATCTCGTTGTGTAAAAGAGTGATTCGAAAAGAAAACGAGATGTCTTAAGGATGCTAAGAGTTGCAGCTAGCTAAAGAAATGTACTGAGCCATCTGGCTCAAGTTCGGCATTGGCTGTAGATGTTTTGACACTCTCCGATTTCAAAGATAACTACCAGGATGAAGATGAATTCTAAATATATATTTTATATCATTGTTTTATATACCAAGCCATACAGTGAGTTTGTTTTATCATGTGACCATTTACGTTAATATAGCACTAGATGTCTTCTTCTTCTTCTTCTTATACAGTTTTACATGTTTACAGTTTACATTTATGTTTACAGTTTTACATTTTCCATGCTAGTATGGGTGAGACAGAAAGTGATGTGAAGGAAAAAATAATAATTTTAAATAAACAAATTTTTGGTTTTGTATAATCCCTTAAAACTACTTACGGGATTATACAAAACCAACTGCTGATTAATGTTATTTTATAATGTTACATATGACGGGATAAAATACATTATAATATAGTGTCCGAACTTTTATCAAAACCTTTCTTTGATGATCACGCGAATTATGATATTACGTTTATTTGCAAACTGGTTTTGATTGTATACATTAACCTTAACATAGTTATTTAATGCTTGAGTGTGAACATCTAAAAGAAAAAGGAAACTTTGTTGTTGTTGTGTTAAAAATATTTGTTGTGTTTTATTTTTATAATTCCATACCGGCATGTAAACACTTAATTTAATTTAATTAAACAATGCAATAATAGCAAAACAAAACAGTGATGTCATCACAAAAAATTACTGTTTTTGTGATTTGTTGTGATGATGGCAGCATTTAGTAAAATATTTGTTTTTCAAATGTGTTGTAAATAATAATATGGTGGAGAAGTTGTAAACGTTAACTACGCATACAGGCATGAAAAGTAAAATGTACATGAGCCATGTGTCATATATTTTGAGTATGCTCGCGCAAAGTAAAAAAACTTATCAAAATTTAATAAACTGAATGGTGTGAGGGGTCAAGAAATAATGGGGATTGGAATAAATAAGATGGTTAGAAAATTTAATAACTGTAAATTTGATGGAAAGGGACTTAGGTATCATAGGCTAACATTTAAAAGTCATAAATTGTTAAATCAATCGACCTTTATAGAATTCAGGGTTTAAATAGAAAAGTGTTCCTCATAAGTTTTTGGACTTCAGGTTTAATGAATCATATATTTGTTTAGGGAATATGATATGTTGTGCTGACGTATACGAAGACCAGGTATTAGTAGCTTACCTCAATGGTATCATTCAGGTATGTGATTTACACAAAGGGTGTTATGGGATATACATCAAGGAAGCTCACACCACTGATGAAGACATGATAAATAATGCATGCAAGAGAGTGTGTTTTTCAGAGTTTTACTGTGCAGCTGGTTTTATTAATGGTATGCTATTTTCAAATACACAGCTGATGGATATCATTGATGACATCACTAATTTTTCTAGTTCCCTCAAACGCATTTATTTGATATTTTTAAAATGCTGTATAAAGCTAGAGAAATATAGAAGGCATCTTTTGGCTGAAAAGACCAGTTGTAAATGTTTCTGGTGGTTTTTTATGATACTGTGAAGTCCAAATATTGATAATTTTTGTTTTTTTTACTTTTCTCAATTCATCACTATTTTTATAACTTAAGTTGAAAGTATAGAAGTTCGGCGAGAGCCTTAAAAAAATTTTTAAATAAAATAAACTAAAAAAAGATATCTTTTGGAAGAATTGAATACAAATAAATGTGTGTTATTGAGCTGAGCTATTGTCCCGGACATAAAAAACTGTGAACACTGATATGATGATTCATGCCCAGGCTTTCTACGCTTTACACCTTTTTCATCAATAGAGCTTTCAGCAGGAACACATACTTGACAAGAATGACTTATTGAACTTTTCTGGTTAGAAGCAGCAATTTTTTTAATAAAATGGAGACCTGATAATCGTTGAACTGACAGAGCACCTATGGGGTCATAGGCTGAATGAGTGAAATTGGTTTTTTGAACCATTTGCTTCACAACAGCAACACGAAAATCGGTCTGTAATGGTCATTTATTTGAACCAATTAGTTTGAGCCCACAATATAGATACAATAAATAGAATAGATACTGCGCTCATATTTTTATTGTAATCATGAGCTAACTCATGTTTCCTGATTTTTTCCTTTTATTTTCGTTCTTTCCTGTTTCAACCATTTTACAACAGTATGCAGTAGATATGCTTTCGATCCAAAATACGTAATGCCACCATATAGTACAGTTTATGATTTTGTGGTCACCTTTCACTTTGAATGAAAAAGAAACAAAATTAGGCAACCCTTTTCATGGGCAAACAGTGCCACAAGCAAGATATCTTAATTGAATAGAAGGTTGTAAAGATTGTAATGTTGTAAACCAGATATGGAGAGGTGTAGAAATTATCCATATAAATTATGTACCCTTTCTTTTTATAGGGGTTCAAAAGATTCATTTCAGTGTCATATATTTTTCCATTTACCGATGCTTTAGGTTAATCATCTGTTTTACCAACGTAAAGTTCAACCATCATGCAATATCCATTTGAAGTGTCACAGATTTTGAATGTTTTCATTCCATATTTTTCAGGGTTATTTGGGTTATAAACAGATGCTCTAAATTTAGATTTATTTTGAATTTATGAACCTTAAAAACGTTTTTCTTTATTCTGTGGAACGTTCGACTTGAACAATTTAATTGGTGGCTTTTGAACTCTTATCTGAGATTGTCTTTTAGGTAACAGATAAGCATGCAATCAATTGTCGAACAGGTTTGTATGCAACAATACATTTTGATAGAAATATTGAACAAACATAAAATAAGCAGATTTTAGCATTTTTCTTAATTTAGATAGTATTTGCATCCCTTTTAAGGATGTTATATTGATTGGCATAACCTTGATGCTGTATCTTGTTGTCTAGGTGATGTAATGGTGTGGCAGCGTACAGATGCTTATGATTTGGTCTTTATTGAACAGATGCCATGTGATGTGCAGTCAATTGAAATCATTCAAAATAATATTTGCATCAGTCTTATTGATAGAATGGTTGTTTATGCAAATAATGATGGTAATTGGGTCAAAGTTTTCGAAAAGAGAATGATTCTGGTAAGGTATCATGATGATTGGTCAAATCATGGTCTGCTTAAATATAACCAGATCTCATGCCTCAAGCCACTAAAAGATAAATTTTTCGTCAACTTATTTAGAGCTTAAATTGTGATAAGTTCCATTTCTTATTTTTTAGATAAGCAGATATACGATATTATTTGTTTTGAGAAGCAACAAAGATAATCGAAATATTTAACCAATGGTTTTATTGAACCCAACAGCATAAATTTTCACAAAAAAACGTTAAAGAACAATGAAAAATCAGGCGTACTGAGGCATGTGCCGTCTTCTGCTTCTTTGTTTGCCTCTCTTTAAAACTTTTAATCAAAAATTTTTTAACTCCATCTTGAATCCGCATACCTTGAAAAAGACATTTACAACAGTTCAGTTAAGAAATTTAAGTTTTAAGAATTTTAATACGAAATTAATAAATTTATTTCAAGTCAAATATTTTTTCCTTAAGAGATATTAATTTGAAAATTACGAATTCCTCTTTTTTAAAAACAATTTTATGAAAATCTATTTAAAAAAAAAAGAAGCAGTCTGCAAGTTATGACTATTCATAATCACATATTTCACAATACTAAATTAAGTTTAGACGTCTTCAGGTAAGAGGTTGACATGCCCGTCTCGGCAGTAATTTGATTACAAGCTCGCGCTATGTAACTAAAAATAATAAGTTTAAAAATAGAGATTATGAATTTGCTACTTAGCAAAGCGATAGTATGAAATCTATTCTCCTCGCCATAATTGGCAATATTATCTACACCGACAAAAGTGGATGATGGAAATATACTAATATATTTATTATGGGGATTCCTATTACATGTTCCAACAATAATTATGAGACAAACATGTTTGTTCTAAAAAATGAGCAAACGAGGATAAAAAAATTTGATGCTTTCATACATTCATTTTGCCTTAAGGAAACTTATCGTTTTAGTGAATCATTCATTCTAAAAAAAAAAGCAACATGTTTGTTTTTACAAGACACAATTTGATAAGTTACGACAATGTTCTAATAATTGAAACAATGTTTGATAACTTGTGTCAATGTTCTGTACTGAGGCCTATGCAGTCTTCTGTAGTCTTCGCTCTTGCGAGCATTTTTGAAAAAAACGTTTGCAACAGTTCAGTTAAGAAATTTCAGCAAACTATGCTGTTGAGCATAGAGATATGTAGCGGGAAAATTGTTCCTCCTTAAGGCAATTTCAGCAGCTGCTTTATCCAGAATCTCTAATAATAAGATAATGGAAAATGACTTGGCAATATAATGACGGAGATCTCCACAATAGAGATTTTGGAGGTACTAATTTTCTGTATTTTGATTTTCTTCCCCTGAGGAAATAGCTGATCTTTTGCAGTCATCGCACTTTGATCTGTTCAGGATAACTTTTCGCACTGCATAACCGGCAACAACAGTCGAAATCTGGATAGCTTTAAGGTCTGATATAAACAAACATGTTGTGTTGCGAAGATACAACAAGGTCAAGCATACAGGCATCAGTATCATCATTGATTTTATCAAGCTCAGTTTGGAAAGCAGATTCTATAGTGTTTTCAGTACTGGATCTGTTCAAATGATTGGAGTTCCCGCAATCCAATCAAAAATCTGCTGCTGCTCATTTGACATTAACGAGAAAATCTGCATTCAATCAGGTTTGAAATCTGGATGTGAGGAAGTACAAAAATCCTTCACCTGACAAATCCTCTATTAATGAGGTTGGCATGAGCAGTATTTGAAGTTAAAGTAACTTTTGCAACTTTGACCTTTGAATACTTTGCCATTCTTTTATCCAATTGGCAAATTTCCATAAAAATTCAGGTTTGTAGTCTCCTTGTATGACTGCATTTCCAACATAATGACTTAGATTGACGTGTTTTCTTTTTTTATATAAGCATACGCTTATCAGCATATTGAGCCTCCAATTCTAGGAAAAAATTAACATATACTAAGCATAATGGTCAGAAATTTTACAACGAAATAACTTTTTAAGTTCATGTTTATGTCTACTTGATGTTTTTTTGAACATATATATTTCAGCATATACTGAAACGTCTCCATTGCAATTTCCACATTCAAATTTTCTGCAATTGACATCAATTACACATACAAATTTTCTGAAAAGTAAATCAAATTAAAAAATTTTTTTTTTTTTAGAGCTACTAAACTAAAATAAGCATAAAGCATATTTTGAAAATTGTAACTTCCTGAGCATACTCGAGCCTGAAAATTAATTTTGATATAAAAATATATGAAATATATTAAGATTTCTGGAACTTCAGAAATATCATGAGTTTTTTGTCCCATTTTATAAAAAATCACCCAGCTTTGCTGTTTTTCAAAGAAGTAGTTGGGAAGACAAACAGATTCTTCTATGTCGTCAAAAGATTCAATCAGATCAATCGAGAAAAAATCGGACAGTTCATCTGGATAGATATTTCTCCCTACTGGTGGTTTCCTTGAACTTGTTTGTGTCGGGAGAACAGATTTTGGAATCGCATTACTATATTCCTTGGGTACTGGACACAACTCCCATTTTAACGTTTTTCTTTGCCCAACTTTAAGGTACTTGAGATCGAAATGTTTTTCACATATTCCCAAGTTTTTTGTTGGAGTCTATTCCTGACAATTTACGAACCGAACCCATTTAACATAAAGATCAGGATTTTTTACAGGGTCAGGAAAACAAAACACTGTGTGTTTCTCAAAAACAACAACGACCTTCTTTTCCTGAACTTCGTAATTTTTTCATCATAATGGAATTGTGCAAGTCTTAACCATTGGTCTTAAGTTTCACTGTGAAAAAATTTTGAAACTTTTCAACCGTTTTATTATCCTATTTTTTCATTAAGTTAAAGCAGCATACCCCTTCTTTTTGGCTTTTAAATATTTTGGTTCTTGTAAACAATACAAATCAGCTTAAAAACTATCTATTGACTACTTTTAACATAA
This sequence comes from Euphysa ruthae, assembly GCA_035046665.1. Taxonomy (NCBI): domain Eukaryota; kingdom Metazoa; phylum Cnidaria; class Hydrozoa; order Anthoathecata; family Corymorphidae; genus Euphysa; species Euphysa ruthae. Next base: position 7,361 of record JAUZNK010040077.1, read on the forward strand.
CCTGGCTTCTTTATAATGAAGCACCGTTTATCATATTTCAAAGCCTAAAAAGAAGCAACCAAGGATACTCGAATAATTGAACGCATGTAATTCTATGAGACAGACCTTTTATCCACTTTCCTTCTGTTTAATAACATTTTAAAAAAGGAAAACTCATCAATCACAATGATGAAATAAATTCTGGCAACGAAACGATAAAAGTTTGGTTATGAACTTCTCAAAAAGAAAAAGTACCACAGGATTGATGAGAATTAGGTGTTTCCGGCATTTTTGACTACAAATATTAGAGAAGTACTGTACAAACTTCAGCATTCATTTATTGCCAAACTAATAACTTGAACAAAAATAAAACATGCATCTTACTTGGAAATAAATAATTTAACCAACCTTTACTACACAACATTACACATAAACTATCAATCCACATAACTAAAAAACTCGCATATATCAGGAAGATCTTCAGAAAGTTCTTATTTTTTAAAATTAACCATCCAATCAGCACTCAAAACACTAAATGCTTCTCGATTGCTTCTTTTCTGTAAAAAAAAAAATTACCACAAGTCAACTGGTAAATAAATGTTACCCCTCTAATTTTAGAGGCCTGAACAAAGAGATATGGCCATGTATATTTAAGTAGGCCGTGGCCAAATTTATCTCCTTTAAACCCCATTAAAAAAACATCTGACCATATTGCGTTATTTCAGCGTTTGTAAATATATGCTGGACTAGCTCAAAAACCGTTTGCTTTGACAAGAGATACTTTAACTGACTTGATGAGTCATAAATGATGAGTTGGTAAGCTTTAAAATTGAGGTGTTCAAATTTTTTATTTGTTTATAATCAGTTACTCACTATTAAAACAACAAATGAGACAACAAATAATAGTACTTGCTTCTTAGAAAAAGTACCTAACAGTAAAGAGTATAGATATAAAATAGCAATCAACATGGAAGAAGTTTAGCATGGTCGTTTTAATGTTGGTAGCACTTGTAACATGGTTATTTTAGACTTCAAAACTCCATTAGTTACTAGAACTTGTTTCAGTATCTTAATGATGTTTTCACCCAAAAAATTTTTGAAATTTTTAATGAAAAAAAATTAACGGTTTAATGCTTCTTAAGTTTGTAAAGTCGTAATTTTAATATTAATTATGCAATTAATTAATAAAAGTATTAATAATATAAAATAATATAAATAATAATAATATTAAAATCAAAAATTTCTCAACACTTATGTATCTATTTACAAGGAATAGGTTATGGCATAATTGAGGGTGATATATATCAAGATTTTTATTAAATCACCAAAAAGGGTTTAAGCTCACAATGGCTCCTGAAAAAAATATTGTGGATTTGTGGACAATGCGATTTAGTAGTTTAGAAAGAAAAATCTGCAACGCGTTTTCATTTGTCTTCAGAGAATTTTTAAGATAAATTTAAGTGTTCATGAAAAACGACGTACTTCTGGAACAAAACTGATTTTGGTAAAAATAACAATAAAAGCTAAAAGTCCTCATGTTTGAATATTCTAGTAGTATACATGTAAAAGTTGTATACTTCATTGAAACCTTCAAGATTTTCAAAAGTTTTTGTGAATGCCACACATTTCAATATTATTAGGCTTAGTGTTAGCGAGAAAAGTGAATGACATTGAGGAAGAAAACATATTTATAATCTTAAATATGGATTTATAACATTAGGTCAATTTAATGTAAAAATATACTAAAAGCGAGTAAGTATGAACAAAACACTTGTATGTTTGTATAGGTTGTGATTTCTTATACCATAAGCTATTTTTATCTTTAAAAGTTATCAAACATACTTATGCCTTCATCTTTTTATATTAAAATTATATAAATATGGATATTGTTATATTTCCTAACTTATATTTAGAACTGTTAAGTAGAGTAAAATTCCTAAAATTCAAACATCAAGATAATGCCATTTTTCATTCAAGATATTTAAAAAGTTGTACATTTTGATAATTTGTATAAAATGTGTGACATCATTTAGCAGTTTGCTTTTTGTAGTTCTGTTTGGCTTTGAGAATTTGTGTTGTTTGCCATGTCAAACCATTATCGCAGTTCTGTTTTACAGGTAGATTTTTTTATAGCTAAACCTCCAGAAAAGATAATGGAATAATATACGTAATTTAAATTAATTTTTTGGTCTGTGATTGTTGTTGTCTGGTGGAGGACTCAAAGTGACTAATTGAGTCTCAACGACAATTGCTATTACCTAGGTAAATAACAATTAAAAAAAAAAAAAAACGTCATTATTTAAATATTTATTTATTCGAGAGAAATCCTGCTCCCGTCTTTTGGCAACCAAAATATATTTCATGTTAATCTTTATAGAATTGTATTGTTATTTATAGAATTATTATTTATTAGTTATTGTACTAACCTGATTATTGTCTATCTTTATTAGCTATCTAAAGTTGCCATGGTTTCTACTTCCAAACTGATACAGTTTGCTCGTAATGAGGTTTGGCTTCATGATACAAACGTACCAGATGGAAGCAAACTGTTAGATTCAAATGTGTCTGCATTATTTTCACATATTGATCACAAGTCATCATACGTTGTAGTTGCTTTGAATAGTTTGGGGTACAGTATATTAGGAGGTTACAGGGTAAGTACTTCCATGTTAAGTTACATTATTTTTTCATTATGTGGAGGCTCAAAAAATAATGCAGAAAGTGCTGATTGTTAATTATTGATCAAATTAAGTTCTGAGTAAAGGTAAAATAGATGAATCATGGTTCAGTGTATTACGTGCATTATTCCATTGATAATATAGATCTTTCCAACTGAGAATTTAATTTGGTGTGATTGTAATTTTGTGCTCATACTTATTAACCGTTGTTTTTAGGCAGTTGAGGCAAATAGTCTTTGTTAAAATGGCTGGTGTTGAAATGGCAGTTTTCAGATTAAAATTGCGACATTGTTATTAATTTTTTTAAGTTTTATCTTTATTGAATAGCAAAACATTTTACTGCTTGTCAGCGTTATGTTTTTGGGCTTGCCTATCATAAGTAAAAAATAAGAAAAAGAAAAAAATAAAGGCTTCTGATAACAATTAAGTTAAAAAATCTTTACTGTGAGATGAGTTTGAGTGAGATTTGTAGAAGATAGATTGGCAAGGTATAAGCTGTTCCGGATAAGTAATAGTGACAGATATTGAGGAGTAGGCATATTTATAGCAGAAAATTGAGTAGAAAAACTAATTGATGTCAAGCATGTTACTGACTGTTTTTAACAGGTAATAGGGTCGTCACTTCTGTGTCAGTTTATGCACTTCATTGAGTGTGGACTCAGTAAGGAAGATATGGATACGTTTTATGATGAGTTAGTAGCAGCCACATCTAATTTTGTAGATAATGAACTGTTCATAGTTGGTGGTGACTTTAATAGCCATGTTCGGAAGTGATGTGGGTATGCAGAATTGTGAATGGAGGCTTTGAGTTAAGGGAAGTACATTCCCCTTTGGAAGTTCTGTAAGATTTAAACCTTTTCTTGTGAAGGTTAGTGAGATAATAATAATTTATTAAGTACCTGGGCTACTTTAAGGAACAGCGCAGCCTTTTAAAAGTCACTGATGATACTTGTGGTTTGGAGAAAGGGTTAGCTAGACATAGACAGAACTGGTGGTGGAATGATGGGGCTGCTCAAATAATTATTTGGTATTCTACAGTTGCCTTCATTTTTCAGAAGTGACCCAGTTTCATGAGTTTGAATTATTCAGTGTATCTGAGAATTAAACTATTATTTTTCATTTGGTTTAAATTTTTAATTTTTTACGAAGATCTTTTATTCTTTGATCTGAAGGAAATTAGGAAATTAAACTCCATTAAAAAAACAATGAATAATAAATAAATAAAATAATAATAAGAATGAATAATAAAAATTTAATGCTTATTATTAATGCTTATTATTAATTATTATTATTATTATTAGTAACTTCTCCAAAAAATAAAAGGTTCAATTGTTTTGAATTTCATTTTCAATCATCAAGAAACATGAAAAAATTAGACAAGGTTATTTAGATATGCTAATATGAAGGTTTATGTTTTGTCATAGTTGAAGCATGTGTTCATTTCTCCAGTTTTTCAATGGTTTTGAAACAATAAAATCAAACATTTGTAAACGTACACATTTTTATACTAGTCTCTATTTAATTTAATAATATCCACTAAAACTTTGCAAATTTATGGAAAATGTTTAATTAAAAAAAAATTAATTTTTTTCAGGGGGTAAATCGCAAAATTGGTTTTTGGTATTTTTCTCTCGAAACAATATTTAGCTATTTAAAGGTATGGATAAATAATTTTAAATAAAAATACCTTGTGGTGTATTATAACGTAATGTCGTTTTTTCTTAGTTTATGGAATATTATTTATTTGGTTGATTCTAAGAAGCAGATGATTATTGGCTAAATTGAATTTTGTATATTTTGATATTTTCACTCGCTGTTAACAAAAATATGATTAAGATGTGTAAAGCGTTAAGGGAGAAAAAAAAGGTTTATGTCCTCAGTAAGTTTGGTGGGTTTGGGTGAGTATGCAAGTATATGGAAGACTAGATTACTTAAAATTACCTAAATTATTCTTATGTTTCTGTGGGTTCTGCAATGGGTGGTAAGGAAGGTAAGGCGTTGCAAAATGCATGCAATGAACGAAAAATAAGGTTATTAAAGTTCTGCATATATTTTTAAATATAGTCACATAAAGTCTATAGATATAAATATAAATTAAATTCAAATCCATTCGTATAAATTTTTACCAGGTAAGAAAGTATTGCTTGGAATCTGGGAAGGAGCTTGCTAATATTATTGGAAGTCATGTGACTATTACATTTTTGAAATATGCTGACAGTATTGATGATGATAGTGTAGTTGTGGCTTGTTCAGACGAGAAGCTTCGAATACATGATTTCACTATTAACGATGTTTTGATGGAATTTAGCGGTGTGGAGGAGTGCACCGTAACAGCCCTGCAAGTATGGATCTGTTTTAATATATTTCATTTCTGCTTTTTAGCAAAAAATTTTAGCCAACTTTAAAAAATTAAAGAATAATTAGGTTTTTTTGCAAAAAAGTATGGAAATTGTTTGAAGCCATGTAATTAGAATACAAATAACAATTTCATTTTCTCGTTGTGTTATTGTTATTATATATTTATTATGTTTTAACAACTGCAAGATACCGTTATTTGTAAATTGTCAACATGACAATTGTTGATAAATTCCTAAAGCTAAAATGGAAATAAAAGGAAAAGAAGGATAATTAGTATAGTAAATAAGTATAGGAAAGAAAAAAAAGTAGGATTAAAGGCTAAGACTATTGCGATGAAATGCCCCGCCCGACGTAGAGTGTCTCTTTGATTTTAAGCAGCACTCTGTTTGTGTGAAATCTAAAACAGAAAAAGGAAAAACTGGTTTAAAACATTCAACTTTTTCGTTTTATCAGATTGATACAGGTGATTTTTTATCGGATTTGAGATGCTCGTCAATTTGTTAATTCAAATGTCTAGCGGTTTGATAAATATGACAAGCATTACAGCTTGAACAAACACAACTATATGCAATTTGAATTGACAAGGTATTTTGCAGAGAAATATAATTTTTGATTTTAAGAGTTAGAAGCCAACTTAATAGCAATACTTTTGCAGTTTATTTATAAAATAAGTTTATTTATTTATTTGCTTATTTATTTTTTAATTTTGGTTTGGCTTTGTAGTGCTGAGGGTATTTTAGAGTAGCAAGTTTTGCGTTTTTCTTTTTGCATTTTTACATACCATGCTTTTAAACTGTATTTTAAATTTCTGAAAGTTTTTAAAGAGCACAAATTGAATAAAAATTACCTGAGGATTGTGGTAAGTTTCCGTGTTTTAAGAAAAGTTTTAAATTTTCACATGCAATTGATTGGAATTGTTTATATTTATATTACATCATGTGAAAGCCATTTTCAAGTCTAATAGCATGTTATAATAACATCTTACATAAAAATTAATCTTATCTTTTATAAAAATTGTTATATTATTAATTATTGTGTTAATTATTATTGTTATAAAAATTGTTACAGAGTTTGGCGAAGTCACCATATTTTTGGGCAAATTTTTTTAAGCTATTTTTTTTTCAAGGAAAAAATCAATGTTTTTTTTTTTTTTTTTTTTTTTTTTTTTTTGTGACATATTTTATATTTATTTTATTTTTTCAAATATTTTATATTTCCTACAAATGGAAATTTTCTTCTGGATAAGTGAAAAAGCTTTTTACTTTTCCAAAAATAATTGTTTTTTTTGTTTTTCATGATTTAGATGGACTCTTGGAAGGTAGTTAGTGGGCATGATGATGGTACTATTTGCCTTTGGGACAGAAGTAATGGAACATTGTATTGGAAATCACGAATGAAACACCCTATATTAATATGTCAGTTTAATGGAAGCTTACTTGTAAATGTTAATGTTCCAAATGGAAATTGTCCGAATAATACAGATTGGACAACAAATGATTTGACACAAAGAAAAAAGTATAGAGGTATTAAAACTTGATCTTATTAAGAGTATTATGACAGGGTTGGCAATTAAACCCAGAAGTTAAAGTTTACAATTTTCCTGCTATCTTATTTTGGAAAATTTCATTTAAATTTAAACCTAAAATTTGAGAGTTCTAATTTTATTGCAAGGTTATTGTGTTGATAAGCAACTTCACATTATTGACAGCAGGAAATATGAAAATTTAAAAATTACTATACTACAGGTAAACATCAACATTTTTTGGATTTATTTTATGATATATTGTCAGTCATCATAACTTATATGTCAAAGGGTTGAACCAATTTAATTCGATCCCCAGTCTGGTGAAGCGACTTGGATCCTATGAATCCACCCACGTTAGCTTGTTTCTCAGTAACTAACATAATAAGTCTATATTATTAGGTTAGACTAAATAATATACGGGTGGGGGTGGTATGTCAATATTATATGGGTGGAGATAGTGTGATGGTATTGCTTAACATTTCTATTACAATGATAACACAAACTAATTAAGAGAGACGCAGATCAAACGAAATAAAATATTTTTTTCATCTTTATTGTTTTTGTTTTAAACAAGGTAAAATTAGAAATTATTTATTTGATTGAAGAAGTCCAGGGGTTTAATAGTCACTGAGATATAAATTTTTTACATTTATTATTTCATTTTCATTTATTATTTCAAGTTGATAGATTTTTTGATAAGTATTTTTATTATTTATATTATTAAATTATGTAGGTATTAAGTAAGTGCTTCTCCAAAAAACCAAAAATATAATAAGTGCCCTAGGCGTGTTTTAAAATGTTTTTGAAAACAAGATGTTTTACTTCAAGGTAGGGTATGCGTTATGGATTTCTCTCCAGGAAACCAGGTTACCAGTGTGCCAAATGAATTCCATGCAAATTATGATGATATTGCTGGTTACAACTATAACATTCAATTGATTACCCTTTACGATGATATAACAGCGTGAAATTCATCTTGCTACTCCTTACGATGATATAGCAACGTAAAATTAAACTTGTAGCAGAGTATCACTCAGCTTGTTAATATTTATGACAAAATAACAGTCTGAAATTTCAAATTTAATGCTCAACTGGTTACCCTTTATGATAATATAACAACATGATGTTAAAACATTTCTCCTTACAATAATGCAACTACTCGCTATTTTAAGAGATGATGTCTGTAATGGTGTAGCATTTTACTGTTTACCACTTACAATATAAAGGTGTAATATAGTCAAGCTAAACACGTTCTTATAAAATTATAAGCAACTCAGATTATTACACAACTATTATCACAAAAATCAATAAATAAAAGTTGTGAAATTTTAAATTCATGGTGAATTTTTAATATATAAATTATGATATGTATATTTGTGCTCTTTGAATGTTGTTTTCTCGATATTTTGACGTTTGAGTTTTTTATTAAACACATTAGTTTATGGTACCTCTTTGAGATATTTTAGTTTTATACAAATTGAGCTGGACTTCTGAAATTTTAAACAGTGCATCAGTAAGTTTTTAATCAATGGTGCTACAAGTCATTCTAGCTATATTGGTGAAATGAATTTTGATATTAAAATTATAATTGCATTATTATTGATATTTTTGCCGTTTATTGCGTTATACGTCAAGTATCTTGAAACTTATGACCAAAATAAAGTTTCTCTTGGCAAGCAACTATTAAATAGAAAATGTTGTTTATTAAATCATGTTACAGCTAAACATGTTTTTATAAGCAACCTTTCATGTTATGTTGTGAAAATGTTATGACTAGAAACTATGTGAATCACTTTTCAGAATAGATTTTTTTTTTTTTTCATAACATTCTTCTTGTATTGTTTTTATAGATAAAATTTTTCTATTTGTATTGTATTTTATGGAAGAGAATTAATCTGTTAAGAATGAAATCTTTTATATTGTGCGCTCTTTTTGAATGAATTATTTACAAAGTGAATGTAGACAGGTTAGTGGATTTATTTGCTGATAGAGCTGAGCAAAGGAGAACATTCAAATGTACATGTGTTTGTTATATGATATGAGTCACTTTGCAAGAAATCAAAAACGTTGTTGTTTATTATCAATAGTTGTGTTTAAAACTTTTTTTATTTATTTATTGGATGATTTAAGTTTTGTAATTATTTTAAAGCTGATAAGATAAGGTTTTTTGCTTATTATTTTGCAGTTTTGTGACTTGTTTATATATTGATGTTGTTTTATTCTTTATAAATATCGCCACTGGGTTTTTATTTCAATTATAGTGAAATTTCCAAACTTTAGATAATCATCTAGCATGTTTTGATGACAGTATGTCTTTAGTGTGTGGTTTTGTAAAAATTTGCTCAATTTTTAAAAAATTTGCTTGGTGGTTTTAAGAATTTCAGAATATGTTTAAAATTCATTAAAATTTGACATCTTGAAATACACTTTTTTTTTCATGAAATAATTGAATAGGTTTTTTGTTCCCTATCAACTTATTTTTTTCCAGACTTAAAATTTTTTTCAAAGCAAATAAGTGATTATAAAATATCTTTCCTCGGAATTGAGCTCGTGATTTACAATTTGTTTTAGACATATAATGCGTTTAAGCCATATGAGCACGCAAGCTATGACATGAGAGGTGGGTGATCTGTGCCTGCCCCCATGCCCGCCTGCCCCCATGCCCACCTGCATTCATTTATCATTTAAAAATCACCCGTGCAAAACAGTTTTTGCTGGAAAATGTTTATAGTAGTAAAAATAAAAATTGATTACAGATTAATAAAATCAACAAAAACAATAAAATGACACAAGTTTATTTATTCATTAAATTAATTGTAAATTTAAAAATATAACCAATACTATAATTACAAGATCAACTTAAATATTTCAAAACAACGATATCGTAACAATAACAGCAATAACAACAACAGTTTAACCGCAGTATAACATCCATACATAAAATATGTATGAATATTATAAATATAAATAAGTGCGTATGCACTTATTTTGTGTACAAATTACTTTGTTTCTTAGCAACTACGAATATGTTAAAACCACAAAAACTCAATGTAGTTGCTTTGTTATTTTTATATAATATCCAATTCGCACATATTGGTGTCAGAGAGTCAGAACTGCTTGGCCAGACAACCATTATCTCTACTCGATAATCATACATAGAATTTAAAAAAAAATTACATTAACTCATTAAAAAAATACAAATCATTTTGAAAATAAAAAAAAATAATTTGATATTGTGATTTTTAAACATTCAGATTTTCAGAAAGCATGTCACTTAAAACCTATTACGTTTGCTAAGTGGGAATAATGGCAGTTTAAAATGTGATGTGATGTGATGATAGCAAATGAGTGAGGATTTTAAAATTAAAAGCGACTTAATTTAAATAAAGATTTAGCTACTTAATGCGCCATTACACAATAATGATAGCATTCTTGCAAACATATACAGATG
>JAUZNK010040088.1:0-17350 GCA_035046665.1 Euphysa ruthae
TGACTCCTGAAACGTCGCTCAATAAAATTTTATAACTCATGACATGCGTTTTATATCTTTTTAATTATATATATATATATATATATATATATATATTCAATAGCAACCTATATTTTTCAAAAATTTCTCGTTGTTTTTTGTGGACTCATTTTGTAATTTTTAAATCTGTGTTTTAAGCTATGGTAAGAAAGTTATACAAGAAAAGATTAATTATGTTATATAGCTATTATTTATATAGTATTATTGCTATCATATTCTTATTGATAATTAAAAGTTAATTATTTTACACAAGCTACATGGCATATCTGTTGTTAATGATAATCATCAATCAATGTTTCAATGTATATATAATTGATTGTTGGCTGTGTTTATGGCCCTTAATAATAACAAATATAAGACAAAGCATATAAATGATTTAAAAAAATTTTTTTAACTAAAACAAACATCATAACATTTCTTGACTTCTAAAGATGTTGTAAAAAGATATTATATTATACATTATTCAGAAACACTAAGAAAGTTTAATAGTTATTTAATAAACAATAATAGATTATTCTCTTATCAAAAAATGTTCTGTTCTCAAGGAAAATAAGAAAGTGTGCAGCATCCTTATGGTGCAGCATCCCTGCGGTGCAGCGTCTCTGCGGTTAATTCTTTAAAAATATTTAATAAAATATAAAGTTACCTTTTTTCTAAAGTTTTGCTAATTACAGAATTATTCCCAGGTGCCTTAAACTGCTTGGTTGTAACATGTAAGAGAGACATCATTTCTTTGCAAAACTAAAACAACAAACTACATAATTATCAAGAAATTTTCTTTAAAGGATAAACCACAAATCACCAAATCAGAAACTTTATATTTTTTAAACTAAAGTTTTGAATTTTGTTAAAAATGACTGTGAATTGTATCAACAATCAGCATAATGACAAATAAAGGTAGTTGAGAAGACATAATATAAAGGGAGACGGGCAAAAAAATATCAAGAGTAAAGGTCATTTAAGGAAGCTGAATAACGAGCAAGAAAATCAGGTCCAAAAGATGGAAGTGGGCCTTCCTTCTTATAACCATTAGAAAGTCAGGACGAAAAAACTTTACAGTATTGAATTTTTCCACATGAAAAGAAAAAAAATAATCGCTCTGAAAATGCGGTATGCCATTTAAAAAAAATTAATATATTTTATTATTAGGTGAAAAACACTTTGAAACTTAAAAATCAGCAATTAACAATGGAAACTATAAAATTTTCAAACTAACATAGAAAAAGTCTTTCCACAAGTAAATAAATACATAAATTAAATTTTCATTGTGAAAACAACAAAATTTTAAAGTTATGCAAATTTTATATTGAAGTTATGCATATTTTAAAAACAATTAGGCACCATACATAGCCCAGACAACATTGATATCAACTTACAAATTGCAGATTGGTTTGATTGTGACATTCTAACAGAAAATTATCCTTCAAAAGAGATGCAGCATCAGGTCGTTGCTCAAAATCTTTTGTAACAGCCCTTTTCAATAAAACAAAATAAATCAGCCATAAAAGCTCAAAAAGTTAAAAAGATCATTTCTTGGCAACCTACTTACATAACCAAGTTTCAATTACAAAATACACTTACAAAATAATTAAACAGCGATTTAAAATATCAACCAGATAGATTAGCCAGACCATTGTTTTAGCATATGAAACAAAAAATTTCTTGACTTATTTCAATAATTTTTTTAAAATAAAAGATTTGATGCCTTTATTTCACTCCAGATTATTACAACAACATGGTACATTTTTAATTATATAATATTCACATGCCTTTATACTTATAATATTTTTTGTCAGTCAATCGACCAGTACCAAAGTAAGGTATAAATAAAAAATAAGGAATGTTTAAATTAATCTAAAAAGTACCTGTGTAAGGTTTCTTAACGTTTTGATTACACAATGCAAAAATACATGTCACACAGGCTTTTTTTAGTAAATCATGTTTCAAAGCTCTAGTGGAATTGTCAAAACTTTTTTTAGCACTATTTTTAAATTCAGTTAAAATATAAAATGTGCTTCGTTTAGAACATTAACACAACCTTTGGTGCAGAAGCATAAGTGAGAATATGATTTTATTAAAATAAAACAAATTTCTCGCAGTAGAATATTATGTCGTTTCTAGGTCTAAACTGACTGGCCCGCAAACGTTTTCAAAATTATCATAACGTAAAAGTAAACACAAATAAAACATTTTCAAAAATTAACCAAAAAATTAGCAAGATATCAAAAAATTTCATATTTCGACCAACTTTGACAAATTTCAGAATTCGGGCATGGGTAAAAGATGCACTAAATGGTTCTTTAACTACATACAAAATTTCAAAAAACCAATGACTGGATTTCAACAAAAACTTCTCAGAACCTTAATGGTCCTCAAATGTAAATAACATTATAGTTTAAAACAACAAAAGTTTAAAAGATTTAAAACTGCAATGTAATTTTCCTAGCATCTAGAAGAAAAAAATCTAATTCAGTAAACAGCGCTTGGAGATTTTTCAAATAGCAATATTATAATAAACAACAATAACAAATAACAAATCTCGAAAATGTATGATTCTTAAAAGTTGTGCGACTTATGTTTAAAGCAACTTATTTGAAATAATTTACGATAAATTACGATAAATTACGATAAAAGGTACCAAAATTTGAGTTGATCGAGAGTTGGGCCTAAATTTAACAATGGACCAAACTGCTCTGGATATGCCAGGTCACTCTGAATTGAAACAAAGAGATTGAAATCATTCTCCGTATAAAGCATTGTGCAGGGAAACATCCAGATCTGCTAATATAAACAAGGAAAAATTATTGATATGGAAATGGAATTTAGTAAACTGCTAGTGCAAATAACACCAGAAAGCTCTATCGACTAATTAAAAATCAAGTAAAAAAGTTTGCACATTAAGTTGGTCTATGAACGACCCGTCAGACAACCTTAAGAAAGTATTAGATGAGTGGATGGAACACTTTTAACCATAAGCAACTAAATTTTCCCAATCCCTATCTGGACTCCACTATTATCAAACCAGTCTAGTTTTGACCCAGCCATCTTATTTTGAGATTTATGCAGCAGCTCCCTGGTTAAAATTAACAAAAAAATATTGACTGGAACCCAAAAATTTAAAGGTATTAAACAAAATGATAATAAATCTCTTTAAGTAAGTCAAAAAATAATTTTTGGAAAAATATCAAAAGCCATTTGATAAAAAGATGGCCGACATTCTCATTATATTATAAAAATAACTAACTAATATAATCCAAAGTTTCAGTTTTATAGAAGGGGGACATTTTAAAATCATAAATAGTCATAAAAAGAGATTTTTTTTAAACATAACATTTAGCTACAAGTGAAATTAAAGAATTTTTTCACAAAAAAAGTGATTTTACTGAATATTCTTTTATTATCAGAAGCTTAACAATTTTTTTTTTATAACAAAATTTTAAATCCAAACCCCAAATTTTAAGATATAACACTGATTAAAATTTTACTTGTAAAATACATCAAATTATTTTCCATTAACAAAGTATGTTTCAAAGGACAGTTCTGAGCTGGAAATACAAAATTTCATGCATCCAAGAAATCTGAGGCAATAGCGTTAAAAAATCTGACAAATTCTAATTACCTTGCAATGAACTGTAGAAACTCTCCACTCCAATTTTTAGGGTCGCGAACAGTAGGAGGTGGATTTCTATAAAAAAAATAGAAAATACATTCTTTGTTTATTATGTGCATGACAAGACCAATTTCCAAAAAATTCTACCATCAGTCGCTACAGTCATGAAATTCATGAAGGTTAATCAATATTAAACTAAAACCAAAATAAAAATCAGTGTAGTGAAAAATCCTGGATTTCATGTAAAATAATGTAACCCTGAAAAAAAACTAAAAAATAAAAATAGACACAATAACTAAAAAAATTACTCCATTTTAAGAACTGTATTATAAAATAATTTTATATATATATATATATATAAATCACACCTGAGTTGTAATTTCTTAGCCGGAATATTATTATATTATATTATTATTATATTATATTATTATTTTAAACATAGCAGGAAAGTTGCCAGAGTTTTGTGAAGAAAAAAAAAAGTTGTTGAATTCTAATGTTGTATTAAATATAATCAATAAAACTATATCAAATAAATTATTTATTAAATTTCTAATAGTCAAGAGAAATATAAATTATTAAATATTTTCATTAAAAAAATTATTTGAAAAATTCGTCAATTGAACATTGAAAGAAAAATTGGCGAAGTTTAACTAAGCTTAGAACTATATCAAATCACTTTGGTATGAAAAATCAAATCAATATATAAAGGTTTGCAAAAGCATGGCAAGCTTGTTGGCAAGCCAAAATTAAAAATGGTATAAGGTAATTGATGATAGAAGAAAACTGCAACAGAATTTAACAAAAAACAAAGTCTCTTACACTACCAGTTATTAATATACAATAAAGCTGTAGCAAAATAGAAATAAATTTTCTTTCAACAGTATTGAAATTATTTTTGGAATTGGTTTCGATCAATTGGAAGAATAGTTTATACAAAAAAAAATATATTTTATTGCGGCATACATAGTGAAATAAAAGTATTGTTTTTAATTTAAAGATATCTTTCAATTTAAAATGAATTTAAATTTAACATACAGTATGCAACACCCACCGATGTAAAAACACAAATTTAAATAATAAAACAATTTGATGTTTACATTCAAACAGAATATCAATGATTCTTTTGTTTAAATGTTTAAATAAAATTCTCTGTGAACAGCATTGAAATTAATTTGGGGGTTTTGATTTGGTAACTAACAACAAAGATATCATATCTTATTGTCTCCATTGAAATATTCTTTACTGTTCAAATTTATTAATAAAAAAATGGGAAGGCGAGATGATATTGTCTTGATTTAATTATTCTCTATTGTTCAAGTATTATTAATAAAGAAATGGTTGAGAAATGGCGAGACAAAATATGAAAAAATAGGCACAAATTTAGGCACGAATTTTGGTCAAAATTTTGGCACAAATTTCATCTCAAAAATCTGCTGAGTCAGCAAAAAAAAAAACCATTACTATAGAGAATTTTTCGTATTTTTGCCAAAAGAGCTCTAGCTACAAAGCTCGATAAGCTTGTTTGGCCTTAGAAAAAGATGTTTTGATAAGTTTCAAGTTTTTTTTTTAAAAAACACATTTTCGAAAAAAAAAAACTTTGGCCCAATCAAATCATTTGGTCCAAAAATCAATTCAAATCTTTTCAATTTTTCTCAACAAATTATGCTCTAATTATCTTGAGTTTCTCTGTGATTGTAGAACATATTATTTCTGATAGTTTTTATTGTTTTGAAAAGTATATTGGGCTCAGGAACCCTAAACGAATCAAATTTTGACAGAAAATGACAAATTTCAAATTATTGTTAAAAAATATAGATCTTTGTCAGCTATTCGGGTTCTCTTATAAGCACTTTATTAACAAATAGACTTCAAAACAATATTTAAAACTATTAATTTATCTAAAAACTGACTCAATAGGTACAATGCTTATTAGAAGACGGCAACATTATAAAGACAGCACTAATAATTGCGCAGCACTTAAAAATGTTTTTAAAAATGATATAAAAGTTTATTTGATTATAGATAATATTTGAATATTAGAACAAAAAATGAGAAATGAAATATCGACGAAGAGAAATTCCTCCACGTCTTTATCATTAAAAGTGTTTTCAAACGTTTTTTTGCATTAGAGAAAAACCCCTTTGACCATCAACTGTTGTCTAAATAGCTTTGCAACAACTACACAGAACCTTTTTGTAACAATCGATAAAATTAATCTCGCATCAACAGCCAAATTTAATACGCACACTTTAACAATTTCATGAGATTTCAGGATGGTGAAGATTCCAATTAACCATCTTCCAACTTAAAGCAGGTTTTTAATTTCCACACACCATAAACTTTTTTATTCCAATAACCATTCCCCATATAATTTGCCAAACTTAACCTTAAAAAGTTTGCTCCGAGATACATCAATCTCTTTAAAATACTTTGTACAACCTCACGGTATAAACATAAAATTAACTTTGATATTTTTAACTGCTTAATAATTGAGTTTATTAAGTGATATTTACAGTAGTTTCTGCCTCATACTTTCCATAAACTAAAGACCATAAACTAAAGAATTAGTTATTCATTTATCCAAGCATTTGATGATAAAGTAATAATACCATGTGAATGGGATTCCTTCTGTTAAGCTGCAGACTCACGTTTTTCTCAAAATACTGGTATTATAAATTTTTTCATGTGCTATGTTTTTTAACCTCCCTAGCACCAACTGCGGTTTAACACAATATTTTCTCATACACTGCTTTCTCATTTATTACAATTATTGTGGCGTGTAATAAAGAATTTCTGTTAAGTGACAGGCGTATCTAATAAGTTTATAAATCAGTCTAATAACTCTTTTCATGAAATTTTGGCTTCTTCACAGTACCATTGTACCCTATTATATACTTCTAGTTTATACAGTTCTGCTAGTACCTAGCTCTGCTTTTTTTCTCTCTCTATATGTTTAGTTTATGTGTGTTTAATTTATGTATATTTTTAGAGGGACCACAATGAATATAAGGCTTTGGCTTTTCTTGTGCTTATCCCTGCTATCAATACCTGTTGTTTAAAATATTGTGGTATGTAGTGAAATTTTTTTTTTTTTTTTTAACAACGTTCTTAACATTTATTTTGTAAATTTTTTATGGATAGTGAATAAATACTTACTTACTTACTTACTTACCTCTTAATTTGACAGTTATAGACAGACTTCTGGCTTTAAGCTATATTATTTCAATTAATAATTGATTTCATGCTTTGGAAAATCACAGACCTGACAAAAGATATTTTAGCTGTTTAAAAGACTTTTCTATATTGATTATAACCACTTACTAAAGTAACAATAACAACTTATAATATCTGCATTTTAATTTTATTCGCGTCAAAAAATAGCTTCTGTTTGAATCTTAGTTTCAGTTAGTAAAGGCACCAATTAAATAGTGGATTTGTTTGATTATTACACAAATGCACTTGTAATTTTCCAAACACACTGTAACTTAACTTAGGAAAGAAGGAGAAGAGAACAAATAGTTTAAAAATCCCTGATCTCCTCAAAAAATATGTTTAAAATCATTATCAAAGCTTATTTTGCAAACAGTGAAAAGGATAGTAAAAATATCTGATGTATTTCTGAAAATAATCAAATATATCAAAAACAAGAATAAAACAAGAAAGAAAGGAAGATTTAAACAAAAAAAGTCAATTGACGTAAATATTTTTTTGTTGAAATTTAGGCTTTTAGACAGCAAAAATAGCCTTTATCCGAAGCTAAATAAGATCGGATAATAACCTATTTTGTGTTTCAACACTTTTTCTCTACATACTCCTTATATTTTTGGAAAAATTTTCTTTACAGCTAAAAAATCTTAGTAAATAACTGGTTCGTTGACAAATTATTGAAAATAGAATATCTCAGTACAGTTTCAAAGAGATTTGTTGATTAGCTAATCAAATAAATTGCTGATCAGAGGTAATTTTCTCTAATCAGCGAAATTTAAAAAAAGTCTTACCTTGGAATTTTAAATAAAGCATTCATTGGATGAAGCTCTGCCATTGGTGGTTCGCCATCAGCAAGTTCGATAGCGGTGATACCAAGACTCCAAATATCACATCGATTATCATAGGTGTAATCGAGTTGTTGCTCACAGGCAATAACTTCAGGAGCCATCCAAAATGGTGAACCCACAGAAGAATGTCGTCTTCCCATTGTATGAGGGACCATTGCAGAAACACCTTAAATCAAAACATATTGCTTATAATTGTAAAAAAAAAAAAAAATCTAACACAGGTGTTTATTAAAGATTTAAGCAAATAGAAAAGGTATATGCAGGTATACCTAGACTATACCGTAACAAATGATTCAGCATATCTGGTCACAGCCAACTAGAAAATTTTTGGACCTTCAATCCATTAAAATTTGCATAAATAATATAAATCTTTTATTATAATTATTATTAATATTGTTTATTTATTCATAATTATCATTAATATCATTCATATCATTATTAATCTGCAGTCTCTTCCTGTGACATTATGTTATTTTCGTAAAATTATCTAGTGCTGATTTTAATTTAGCACATTCAAAATTCCAATAAAATTAAACTGCAAAATAAAATAAAATAAATTCAAACTGTGATATTGTGAAAACATGTATGAGCTTTTCTTCCATGTGTTGATCACTATAATGCCATTCAATAACGGATCCCTTAACAATTCCCCAACCCTCTCTCCTTTCCGCAGAAAAGATGTAGTTTAGATGTAGATTTCCTAGAATCTCCACTTTAATGTACTGGTTCCTTTATATAATATCACAGTAATCAAATGATTAATTTGATATTATGGCTGTTTTAACATGTCAGATCAAGTGCAGGTCAAAAAATCTACCAATTTAACAAAGAATCATTATTCCTTGACTACTTATAAAGATTTTAAAAACCATGACATAAAAAAAAGTTCAAGAGAAAAAAATTCTCTAAAACCCAATTTTCGGCTAAATTTAGCAATTGAATGAACTTGTATCTGTGAAAATTTTTGTCCAAAATAAAAAATTTGCTCATCTATAGAGTCACAAAGAACGACTTCACCAACAAATATTTGACTTTAGGGCCAGTAATATCATGCCAATTTTTTTCTCTGGATTCAAATAACTGGAGAACTTCAAAATGATCAATATTTTTCATCACTGCTCTGAGCATTAAGAAGCAAAAGCTTGTTATTAAACAAAAGAAACAGTCTTTTTAAAAATTATATGCACAGCTGTCATTTCAAAAGAAGCATGTGTGAAAGCAAAATCTTTCAATCAAGAAATAGAAAAAACCTTTTGTAAAGCTGAAAAATGTTTGTTCTACTAAATGAAATAAGAATTGTGAAGCAACAAACAACTTTGCCATATTATTTAGATTTTTTTTTTTTTTTAATGTCCATGAAAAATTGCCAACCATTACCAAACAAGGAAAACTCAAACAAACAAGTGCTTCAAGGAATTTCTGCTAAAAGCAATACAAATTCCATTAATAATTTTTGAGTCTAATACCACCATAAAAAGGAAGAGACAGCCGAATCTATGATGTTTTTACACAAAATGTTACGCAATATACATGCAACCACTTAAAAAGAAATTTTGACAAGTTTCAACAAATTAATCAGGTGAAACTCCTTTTTAGCTTCCTGTCTAGTAGTGGCTTATAACCTTGCTAGAACTAAATAAGATTGTTTTATCTGGATAATCAAGGAAAAATTCAAACAGCTCATGTTTTGAGTTATCTTGTTAAGAGGCTTCCACTATTCCGGATAGGTAATTTCTGAATTATTTGCTATAAATTTTTTAGCACAAAAGATTTGTTTCAGTTACAATCAAATTACTGACTGTTCCCTAAGCAACGATATGAATCGTCCAAAACATTAGTACTCTAATCATCAAATTTTGCTTTTATACCAGCAATTCCATAAAAATTGAATCTCTTTCAACCTCTTTCTATTTCTAATTTCTCTAATTTCTACCACCTCATGGTAAAGATCTACATCAAGGAGTATAACTGCACGGTGTGCATAACAAATATGTGATGCACAACTTGATACTTGCTTAAGGTGCATGGCAGTTGTTACATTATTCTGTAAATTGATTTAAAAAAAAAAAAAAAAAAAAGATTTTCTTTCAAGGCTATTTACATGGATTTCTTTGCTATGTTAAATTTATATGATGCTAAAATTTAGAATATGAAAATAAATGAGGCGAAGTAAGGCAAGATTGTGAACAGGTGTATGAATACTCTTTTCTTATTAACTTGGTTTCTATACTTTATTGAAAAATAAGTTTGAACTAAGTATATCTAGAATAGTGCTCAATTATAACAGTGAAATTTTGGTTAATTTAACATAATTAAAGCATATCGATGTGCAAACACAAACTTGCAAATGATAACAAAGTAACATAGATAAAAATTCTCAAAATGATAAAAAGGTCTAGGGCTTTCAAAACATATGCTGTTTTCTACTGAAACTTTGGTACTTGATTAAAAGGTAACAAAGAAAAACAGTTTGCTCATCAAAATTTTCAAACCAAACGTCCTGATAAAAATGTAACTGAAAAAATTTTGTAAATTGTATGTATCTATTAATCATATGTCCAAATACTGTGGAAGCTAACTGAAACTGAAATTTTCAACTTTAACCAGTACCATAAATAAATTATATGGTTCAAAATAAACAAAAAAATGATAAAAGTGTAACTTGATTCATTAATACTATTCTAAAATTGAAATCTTTTGATGGGTTATAGTTTATCATATTTCTCTTCCATTGGAAGAAGTTTGTTTGTTAAGTTGCGCTTTAAATATGATGCAAAATTCAAGAAAAAATAAAAGTGTAACATTAGAAAATTGATTAAAAGTTTTTTAACTTTTTTATCATCAAATACTAATAATTTAAAAAATTAAAAATTA
The DNA here is from genome assembly GCA_035046665.1 of Euphysa ruthae. Lineage (NCBI taxonomy): Eukaryota > Metazoa > Cnidaria > Hydrozoa > Anthoathecata > Corymorphidae > Euphysa > Euphysa ruthae. The sequence goes on from JAUZNK010040088.1 coordinate 10,579, forward strand.
TAAATAATACAAATATTCAAGAATTAATTGGAATGACCATAATTAGAACATATTAGCTCAATATTAATTTATAAAAATATTTTAAATATTTCTTGTAAGAAAATTGATAAAATAATGGAAAAATTTTGGGGAATAAAGAATGCTAATTTTTTTTACAAATTTTTTTTTAATGAAAATTGTTATTTTTATCTATAAACTAGTAAGGACTTGTAATTTAACAGCATGTTAAACCAATAAAACTTTCTAAGTATTTGAAATAAAATCGATTGGACAAATTTAAAACAAAATAGTAATAGAGCATCTTTAATTGGTAGTGTCGCTAAATTATCGTGTATCTTGAAAGTGAATAGAGTTACGATTTTGTCTGTTACTATTTTTCCGTTAAGCTAGGGTTAAAAATAAGCCTCAGTTTTTCAAATCAACAAAATTTAATTGCAAGTAATTATATTGATATACATATGTTATGAACATGCCAAATTATAAATTATATTATACATTATTATTATTATTATTTTAGAAATACTTATTATATTATATAAACTAAATACTACATTATACTATACTGTTAAACATATTATATTATAATCACGTGGTTAATTTTTATAGCTAACTTACCACAATCTATGAGTTTTACTTCTCCTTTCAGTGTCAACAAAATATTCGGTCCTTTAATATCACGGTGGATAATTCTGTTAGAATGTAGAAATGAAATACCCTAAATAAAATAATTTTAAAATTTTCATAAAAAAATGTATGAATAGAGATGTAAAAGTATTTAAATTGATGCCCCCTAAAAAAATAATAACTGTTTTTATAGATCAAATAGATCAAATAGTGAAACAATATCAATCAGCAATTTTATTAAAAACCCATTGTTTACAAATTACTGTAGTTGCAGGGAAAAATGGTTAGGTGAACACAGACAAGTATATTTTTCGATACCTTGAATTATTCAAAAATTTTAAATTCAATTGTCACTGATATTAAAGAAACAAATGTCAAGTAACTCACTGATAAAGTTTGGTGAGTGATGTATTTAATAACATTTTCACTCAGAGAATGCCCGCCATCATTGACTGTCTTCGCAAGTTCAGAAACTGATCCTCCTTCACAATACTATAAAAAAACATCGTTATTTTATCAAAACAGCTTGACATCATACTTAATACTCATATTAAAACTCAAGAGATTAAAAAGCGATTTTTAAACATTAAAACTACTTGTATTAGAATCACATCGATTCAATGATTTGTTTTCATTATAGTTGTAGACATAGATTTTTGAGCCATGCAGAAATTATCAAATATTTCAGGCTCATAACTAGAACCCATGTCTTTAAGCATGAATTTTCCACTGGTTGCTAAATTTGACAAAACATACCTCCATAGACGCCCATAGAAATACCCTTAACAGATCATAGGAAAATTTCAAAAGGTAAATAGTCCTCCTGCTCCGACCTACGCTACAAATTTTCTCACGAAGTATAGCCTAAGGGTTAGGGTTTTAGGGTACGGTTATACTGCTACCATACATCTAGTGATATAGATTAAGGGTTCGAAACCGCTGACATGGCCCTCATAATATTATTCACTTGTAAGTAAATTTTTTATTATTTTTACACTTTCCGTTTCTGCAATGTAGGTCGGAAAATTTTATCGCCATGTGGAAAATTTCAATGCATATTATTTAAGCCTAAAATAATGCAGCACAGTAAAAATAATTTCTAAGAAAATTCATGACATCTACTTCTTTTGTTAATAAATTTCTACCAACATACAAAATCAAAAAATAATAATAAGAAGCAGCAAATATATAATTATGATATATAAATAATCACATAAATCTCAAGGGCTTAATGTAAAAGTATGGAACAATATAGCCTGTAATTTATACATATTTTTAGCATATTTATTTTTCTTTGTTATTTCAATTATTAATGCATCGGTTATTTATTCTTTAGAAACCGTGTTCTGATATAATGTTCTTTGCAGAATTGGTTAAGCAATTTTACAATCAATTTTTTTTTGACATACATGCATCGATTATCTATTTCTTTTTTAAATACTGTGTTCTTATAATATATCTGCAGAATTATGTTGTTATGAATAGTACTTATTCTTTAGTTAGCATTGATTACACATTTAATTAAAAAAGAAAATTAAAAAAACATGCTCATCCTTAAAGAACATAGATGCTATTACACCAAACCCTGATGACGTGACTTTAAATTTAAATCATTACGTTTTTAACTGCATCCTCAGTAACCCTTAAGAATTCAAATTCCTTCGAAATGTTCATTTAGCCACAAAAATTTAGGTTTGTTGGCTATTATAAATATTTGATGTCTTTGGAAGGAGATTGAAAGATTGGTTGAAAGATTTCCAAAAAAAAATCTTAAAAGTATTAGCAATTATTACCTTGTTTTAAACAAAAATTGTATTTTGAAGAAGGGTTTTTGATTTTTTATACCCTATATCTATCAAAGTTCTCCAAAGATTTTTAGGTCTACCTATACTTTTATTAAGTTTATTTGCAAATAATTTTTTATTTCTATTAATAGTTCCAAGAGCATCATTTTTAACTCTGCTAAATAGTTCCTTGTCTGCATCAGTTTTTGTCATCTTAAATTGTTTAAAGAATTTATGTCTTATAGCTATCTTTTCTGCAACTTCTTTGTCAAACCTTTCTTGAGAATTTTTTTTTTATTTTTGATTTTCAAATGAAGCAGTTTTGATGACAAGTGCAAGCATGCTTTGAAATTGCAATGTATAATTATTGACTGGCCATAGGATGCAAACCCTGTCTATTTCATTCTTTTGCAAATAGATTATTAACTTATTTCACTGGAAAATTATTTAATTAGTAACACAAGATGAAACTTAATTGTGTTCATGTATCTATTGACCTTTTCTAGTTGACTGTTAGCAATCAACACATGTACGGTCATAACTTTGGAAGGTAAATAAATTTCCTGATGAATTCTACTCAGATTTTCACCAGCAGTATTACTTATGAATGTTGTGATGTTTGACTGAAAATGTGGTTTGTCTGAATTTGCTTGTAAAAATTGTGAATAATTTAGTTGTAAAATGGCAGGTAAAATATTATAAATGGAAAGACCGATTATGTAAACGGGTTTGCACCACTGAAAATGAAAAAGAAGCTGGATAATTTCAAATGACATAAGTAACTTGAGGCGTTAGGAAAAAAGTAAAATGGTGATGACAGTTCTAATACAAAGACTGACACACAGCAAAACTGAAAAGACATCATCTGTAGAAAGAAGTTACATACGTCTTCAAATAATTGCGGAGAAAAAAATAACTTGTCTGAACGCCGGTAACTTGGAGGTGCTATATACACCTCCTTGCTATATTGAAGGAAATGCTAAGTCCAAAAGAATCTGAAAATTACAACTTCATTATCAAACTATTAAAAAGGAAGTAATCTGGAATGATTATGATGTGTAATATTATTAATTATATCAGTATATGCAGCATTGGTAGTTTCTTGTTCAGTTGTACCCCAGTGCCCACTATGCGTAATCAGTAGCACCAAATATGGTTGACACAAAATAGTGTAAAAAAGATTTGTATGCGAATATCAAACCACCAGTGTTAAATTCCCCCAAAAGTATGTGGGCGGTATTGAATATAGAAATGAGACCATACTTTTTAAAACCAAAAAATTAAAAAAGAACTTGGCAATACTAAAACTTCAAAGAGACTGCCTAAAAGATGTCAAGCATGTTACCAATACAATATAACAAAATAAGAAATAAATATATAAAAAAATGACAACCTTGAAAGCTTTACGAATTTTTTTTCACAAACAAGTTCACATCCAAATTAACTTTTCAAAACCTTCCACAAAACTCTGAGGACTAACAGTATTTTATCTAATTTGAGCTATATATCCTAGTATAACAAAAAACTTTTCATATCACTTGTTACTAGGAAAATTTCCAAATTTTCCGCCAAGTAAAAAATTTGCTACATTTTTCAAATTTATTACCAATAAATTTTTATATCATTTAATCTTTGTTTTTTATTTCTTTATCAAGTTTAAAACCTGGAGGTGGTAAACGTACATCTAGACTTTTTTCAAATATGCAATGGGCTTAACACAACTTACGAACTTAACATACGAAGGTTTTTCTTAGGAAAAGAACATTTCTGATATCATATTTTAAGCATTTGTAAAAGTTTTTTTTTTACCCAAAATTATTTTTAGCATCAGATTGCCAAATTTTGTCATATTCGGAAATTTTCCGGTTAAGTTGACTCAATATGTTAAAATTTACATCTGAAAACTTTTATATTTAGTCACAGCAAAAGTGATAAAATTTGAGATTTCAAACAGTCACAACTTTGAAACTGTAGCAACATTGAAACAAATGAGACCTTTTTGGAAATCGCATGATATATATATACTCTTTCATTTGATATGAACAAATAATTTTTCTGTAACTTGTCGACTTCAAAATGACATTGCTACTGAAAGAACATGAAAACTTTTCTGAGCTTACTAAATATTTTAGAAAATTTCTATTCAAGAATAATTATTTTAATTATTGCTCTTTATAAAATTAATATCAAACAGATCAATATAAATATTTCTACCAACCTCAATTATAATCCATATTTGAGATACAGATGCTCTTTTAGTAGATTTTTTATGAAGAAAAGTCCCAAAGTAATCAACAATGTTTTTATGGGAGCCATATCTTTGTAGTATGAGAGATTCCATCTGACATTCATCATGCTTGTTAGGTGTATTTTCAATAACTTTGATTGCCACATGGCCACCTTTTTTATCTACACCTTTATATACCTAAATAAATAAAAACAACATAAAATTCCTTACCAAACAATAGGCCTGTTTCAAAGTTGTGTATCAAAAGTATAAAAAAATGGTTTTGACAATATTTGGAATATTTTGTGCTAGACATGTCACATAAAGACTCTTCTGAAAAAAGCCATTTTTTTTTTTTTTAGAAAAATGCTGTCATAGCTTTGACAAATTGATGAATTAATGATAAAGTAATGGCAGATTTTATAATTTATTCTAAATTATTACGAAAAACTATATACATACATTTTATCTTTTATTTAGTTAATTTCGGAAAATATATTTCTTTTAGAAGTGTAAATTTTTTTATAATTTGTTTAAAAAGTTATTGAATTCTACAAAAATTCCTTCCAACTCTAAAACTACAACATTTCTTTAAACATTTCAATGGAGTAAATGGCATTGACATTAAAATGAACTAAAAAACCACATTGAACTATCATATTAAAAAGATCTCATTCATGTTATGTTTCTAAAAATAATTTATATTTTATCCACTTGAGAAGAATCAGAGTCAACTTTCTTTTCTGACCAAAATCATTATTCAATTGCATCCGACGCTAAATAACTTTAACATAAAATTGTTACCTTAAGCTGACTAAGGTTTTTTTTGATGTATTGAAACCAGTCTATAGACATCTGATGATATAATAGAACTTTATTTTGTTTCAGTTTTTGGGCCAACTTGGTTTATATTTCATGAAATTTTCATGTAGTCTTTACCAGTAAAATGACATTAATTGTAAATTCTTTGGTTTGATATGCCAAATTGTACTAAAGAATTACTTGCCAACTTGGTTCATCCCATACCATCAAAATATTGCATCAGATTCAAAATATTTTTTTCTGTTTTTCATTTGGATGCTGAAAAGACTAATCTGTTTTAGTAGGAAAGGTTTTTTTTCTATATTATTCCTAGTTTAGTTCTTGCTTCAGGCATGGTCTACTTAATTAATTAATTAATCACCTGCTGCCAAAATAGTACAAAACAAACAGTCCAGTTTTTTGACAAGTAACAGGAAATTGGATTTTGAAATAAGGAATTTGAAATATTTAAATTTAAGTTTTCTTTAAGAAAGTGGTAAACAGTGGCATTAGTTGATTTGGTAGATTTTTATTATAGAATCATCAGTCATGGACCTCCACAAAAACCTGTCGCAAATTCTCAGAAATGCATTTCTTATCACAAAAAATTGAACAGCAATGAATATTTACAAAAATAAAGGGAAAGTAAGCATCTCCAGCGCTCAAAGGTGAAACAAGATGCAAAAGCTTACCAAAGTCAACTACAGATATATCCCAAGAGAAAGAAAAACAAATTTACTGACATATTGACAATCAGGGTATTGCTACAAATGCATTTAAATTCTGCAGTAGATCCAATTTAAATCACATGTCTGTAATCTTCAAAATTTCTGAAAATAGAAAAATCCTACTACGCAACAGCCATCTAAGGCTTGATCTAGCATGGGAAAAAATTGTCTATCATCAAAAGGTCCCTTTATATGGAACAGGCTTTCTAATGAAAAAAAATCAATCACAAACTATAACATATTTAGACATAAGATCAAGGAGACACTTTTTACCTCATTGGATATATATAGTTCGCAGACCTAATAAATATAGATTATAATTCTGTAAAAACCGCTTTTTAAATATTTTACAAATATATATATATACATTTTTTTTTTTTTATATTACTATGCTTTGGCTAAATCTGTTTTTGTGTGTGATGTATAACGGGACTACAAAGGAAATATTGTCGTGACAGACAATTTTTTTGCCTATCCTTGCCACCATTTGTTTTTATCTTAATGTTTATTTTGTTGTTGTTGTTGCTTTTTTTTTTTCTGTTGTCTTATATTTTCATAGATAATGTACATTTGTTTGTGGCAGAATAAATAATTAATTACTTAATTGA